>CAUYON010099488.1:0-41638 GCA_963573935.1 Arctocebus calabarensis
AATTACATAGGACAGGCTTAGGGTATGGAGTTAAATTTAAAAAGCAAGTTATAAAATAGAAAGCATTGTAATCTAACTCTTTGAAAATGCATCCAGAAAATATTGGAATTATATGCATCAAAATGGATGGTGGGATTATAAGGCATTTTTTATTTTCTTTGTGCTTGCCTGTATTTCTCAGCTTTTTACAATAATAGGCTAATCTTTATTGAGAGCTAAGTATTTATATACGGTATTTTATTTTAAAACTCCTTGAGGTAACTACTACTTTTATTTTTATTATGGAGATTCAGAAACTAGAATCAGAACTTGGGCAAGGCTGCATAGCCACCTAGCGCTGGAATCAAGTCCTGATTTCAGGTCAGAGGTAAAATCTATGTGTCTCAGTCCCAACTACCTGCCATTGCCCTGCACATGCATTATTATTATTTTAATTATAAGGAAAAAGTAGAAAAGCAAAGGGAAAATATTTTATGCTTTAATAAGAACTAATATTTTGATTAATTATAAAGTGTTTCTGTCTCTTTTGTCTTTCTTTTCCCACTGTCCCTTCTCTTGAGAAGTCCTTGAGAATTGCTTTGGACTTAGTCAGAGGCAGCTTGCCCTTCCCTCAGGAGCTAGCTGTACCCACATGAACAATCTAGATTTCCATGGAAGCTTCCTTGCCAGTGTGTAGTTCTGGGAAACCCATGGGATGCAGGAGCTGTCCTAGCACAAGGCAAGATTTCTAAAGTAGATCAGGCAAATTATGTCTTCATAGCTCTGCCAGTTATAGGCTGTTACTGTTCTGTATCAGGCGAGTGTGATGGGTAGAAGGACCTGGAGAAAGCACCCATACTCCCATTTAATGGCTTGTTACATGGAATGTCAGGTAGGTTAAGGATTTACTGTGGAACAAGAAAGAGGAAAAGCTCATTGTTTCTGGATGCTTATTACTGTGATGACACAATAATAAACTATGTTTTTTTAAAAAAAAAAAAAAAGTTGTCTAGGGGCGGCACCTGTGGCTCAGTGAGTAGGGCCCCATATGCCAGAGGTGGTGGGTTCAAACCCAGCCCCGGCCAAAAACTGAAAAAAAAAAGGAATAGTTGTCCAGAAGGGCAAACCCAGGAAAAGGATGACTTTGTCTTGTGTCCACCTGTGCTCTGCAGAGATCTGGAGGTCACGGCATCTTCAGCATCCGTCCCCTGGTTTCTACCAGTTGGTCCTACGACTCCAGCCTCGCGCAGTGTGACTTCGAAAACCACAACCAAAGTAAACGCCATGACCAAAATTGTGGTGATGTGGGATGAGGTTCTCAGGCAGGAATTCTAAAGTTCATGATAAGAAATCGTAGTCCAAACATTGCTGCATCTTGCGAGCCTGTGCTATTTCATGTCGTCGTTGTCCCAGTGACCTCAGGCATGAGCTATGGCTTTTATGCTTGTTTTGTACACGGGTAAACTGAGGCCTGGGGCTATTAAATCCTTGTCCATGGTCATGCACTTAGTGGAAGGCAAAGCAAAGGCATTCCACAGGAAATCTTTCTCCCACGCCCAAACTCTTACTGTTGTAAATTGATTAAAATCAAAAGTGTCTGCAATGCCTGACTTGTAAATGCACTAAAACTGCAACTATGGACCAGACGTCTTGTGCCCACTCTTCTGCTGGCCTGTATTTAATCGCTCAGCGCACTGTGAATGTTGTCTTACACTTTTCCCTTTCAGAAACCTCACAATCTTCACTATTTTATGTCTTCATTTTTATCGTGACGTCAACGAAATAGGACTTAACGTTAGAAGTGTAAGGGAGAGGGAAACTTCATGTTTGCAAGATTGGCCTCTTGTTAAAATATAATATTTAACAATTATACACGTGAATTATCACTTATAAAAAATCTCTGTGTGTATGTGTATTTTCCTATTAGAAGATTATTGAAGGGGTGGTGCCTGTGGCTCATTGAGTAGGGTACCGGCCCCATATACCGAAGGCGGTGGGTTCAAACCTGGCCTTGGGCGAACTGCAAAACAGAAAACTAGCCGGGCGTTGTGGCGGGCGCCTGTAGTTCCAGCTACTCGGGAGGCTGAGGCAAGAGAATCGCCTAAGCCCAGGAGTTGGAGGTTGCTGTAAGCTATGACATCACGGCACTCCACCAAGGGTGATAAAGTGAGACTCTGTCTACAAAAAAAAAAAAAAAAAAGATTATTGAAGGCGTTACCAATATATATGTGTTTTCTTTTTATAGAACAACGGTTCCCTGGTTTGGTGTCAGAATCACAAGCAGTGTTCTAAGGTAAGTTTCTTTCAACTGTGTTAATGATGTAAAAAAAACCCTTTAATTTTATAGCTATTATAGAGAAGTTGCAAAGATAGCACAGAGGAACACTATGTATCCACCCTCCACCAAGGGTTATACTTTGAGTAATTGCCGAATAGCATCAAAAGCACAAAGTTGACATTGGTGCAATATCTGTGTATCATTTTATGACATTTTATCATGTGCATCGATTCAGTTTATGTAGCTACCATTGCTATCAAGGTACATGTGTCAATAGTTCTACGTGATGCTTTACTTTTCCCTTTGGTAATTTTGTGATAAAAAAAGGGGCCTGTGGCTCAGCGAGTAGGGCACCGACCCCATATACTGAGGGCTGCGGGTTCAAACCCGGCCCCGGCCGAACTGCCTCAAAAATTAGCTGGGCGTTGTGGCGGGTGCCTGTAGTCCCAGCTACTTTGGAGGCTGAGGCAAGAGAATCGCTTGAGCCCAAGTGCTGGAGGTTGCTGTGAGCTGTGATGCCACAGCACTCCACCGAGTGCAATATGAGACTCTGTCTCCACAAAAAAAACCAAAACAAACAAACAAAACAACAAAACCAAAAACCCTAAATAAAAAAAAAAATAAATAAATAAAGTATAAAATGCCCAAGGATCGAACGCTTTCTAGCTACACGTAAGTTACTTTGTGTGTATTTAGGTTTGCTTGTAGGAACTGCTGGTAAAATAATTGGATTCTTTTTTAAACAGTCCACTTTTGAGTATTCCTTGCTGCACACGAACATAGTGTGAACTTTGTCACTATATTCTTTCCTATGTTTAATGGAATACATTTCTTTCCTCCGTCCTCAAACACCAGTCTTTTTCTTTTGTACATGTCTATCTACATTTACACTCTTACTCCAGGCCAAAGTAGGTTTTATAATCAGATTATGCCAATGAGTAAAGTTTACAAAGTCTGCTAAAAATACTGGAGCAACTTTGGGATCATGATAGTATATATTGGTTAAGATTCATTTCGTGGGCAGTAAGTTCAGCCCTAAAATTGAAATACTCTTTTGTGTTATAATCAGAATTTAACTTAAGGAATATATAATAATGTTAAAAGAGTATAGTTATGAAGAGCATTATTATTTTGAAAGGTCTTTCAAACACATAAATGATTGTAGAATAATATTCCTGAACCAAAAGCCTTGTTACAGTGATGTATTCCAAGAACCGTGCACACAGTGTGTGCTTTAACACACGTGAATGCTATTTATAAATAAAACAGAATTCTTAGGGGAATGTGAAAGAATTTGGGGAGGAGAAGCTTTTCGTACGTCCAACTCTCTAGATCTTGGGTGGAAATGAGATGTCTGTGTAGTGTTTTTTTGGTAATATCTTAAGCATTTGCTCTGATAAGACATTTCCCAGTATCAATTAAATTTAATGTTCTTCAACTGGAAATTGGGGTAACTTCTTTATGTCATTACTGCACACAGCCCAGAGAGCCATGGGGTTGACTAAAGTTCCTAAGTATTGTTTTTGTCCAATTTGGTTGGGTGTTAAGAGCCCACTTTCTGTACATCCCACCAAGAAACAAATGAGCTTTTATAGACTTAGAAGGAATTTGAATGAAATAGGTCAAATAAATATGTGCTACCAGGGAACTCAGATGGCTAAAGCATATTTTGAGATTGAGGATCAAGGCTGGCACAAGGGACTGTGAATTTCACAAGTAAAGAAATCAATCCCATTTGCCTCAGAGCAAGAATGAATCTGTAAGTCACAGCCGACTCCAGCAGAAACTCTGGAATGTATCACAAAGTTGACATAAGTTTAAAGGAGGTCTTAATAACTTCGGATTTCTGGGGATGAACCTTACATACTAATCGGAGTTTGTCTCCTTTGGGTGTCATCACAACTGGATAGCTGTGCAAAAAAATCACAGTCTGGACTTCTACGGGGCTTCTTGAAGTATGGTGTAGGTTTTCCTCTTACTCCTTAGGTTAATAAGGTTAACGATAGCCAGAGAAACTCCATTTCACAGCTGGGAATATTCAGGCACGACCAGATTTGCTAATGCCTCTGGAATCGGCAGGAGTGCACTTAGTTCTGCATCTCTGGTTGTCATGAATGGGGGTGGGGAGTTACCGGCATGTGGTGGGTGGAGGCCACTCATGCTGATAAACAGCCTGTCCTTTCTGGGACAGCTCCTCCCAGGACAAAGTATTATCTATCTTCAAATGTCAGTAGTGCTGACATCAAAGAACCCTGGTCTGTGCATTTGGGGAGTTATAGAAAGAAATTAAAATGCAGTCTCATTCTCAGCAGCTCTACCTTATTACATGAAAGTAAATGGATGTGTAAGTTACTAAGCTCAAGATCTGTGCTCAACCCTGCCTAAATGGCTTGTTTCATTTAGGAATTCTGGTTTCCATCATGACCTCTCTAGCATTGGTGAGATAGGAGAGGCTGCTCTTTGCCTCCTAATCTAGCCTCTCTACTTCTCTGCTAATCAAAACCAAATTCTTGAGCACATTGATACCTAGAGCTGAAATCTATATTTCCCCAAGCTCCCTTGCTGCTAACTATGGCCATTTGACTAATATATGCCCATTAAATGCAAGTGGGATTATTGCCAATAACTCTGAAGATGCAACTCTAAAGGGAACTGATTTAGCTGGGAAATGGACTCCTTTGTTCTTTCCTCCTTTCTCTCCTCTGCTTCTTAGAGTGTATGACAATGGCAGGAGCCTCAGCAGCTATCTTGTACCATGAGGTAGTATTGAGGTTGGAAGAGAATAATCAATAAAAAATATAGGAGGAACCTGGGTTTTTGATACTGTGGAGCCCCCACACCAGCCTTGAACTTGTCATGTATTTACATGTGGGAGAATGTATTTTTTATATAACTTCCTATTCTGTGTTAGTCACTGTCATTTTATATTTCCTTCATTATATGAAGATGAACTTGCATTTCAGTGAACCTTCTCTTGACCTAACCTTGGCATGAACATCTTGATTTAACTGACGCTCAGGAAAATTGGGTGACTTTCTCACACAGTCGCTAACATGTACAATGCCAAAGATGGGGTTTGAATGGCTTTCTGACTGAATTGGAAGCCAATGATTTTCCCTTTGTCTACCCCACACGTACTAAGTGTTCTGGAGAGATAATAATGATTATGAACAATCTCCTACCCAATTTAGTGGTCGATTCTCTTGGAGCTCAGTTTTTTTCCTGAGTCACACGTATGGCTGTTGTGACTAGTTTAACTTACTGGCAAAATGTGGCCTGAATATAGCGAATGAGCTGTGTTTTCCGTTTTTTCACTTTTATGTCCTGATTGACTATCCAGTGAGAGGTCAAGAACACAGTAGATGCCTGGAGAGATGTATCTGTTAGAAATCCTCCCATTAGGTGATTTTTTTTTCATGTTTAGAGGACATTTAATCCATAAGAATGTGGTTTGCCTGGGGCTAGTCCAAAATAAACTGCCTGCAAAATTGAGATCTAAGCTGAGTTTCAGTCTATTATGATTAAGGCCAAACCCATTAACTATACCAAATACATCAACAAATCATGGTTTTAGAATAAAGTACTTCAATTTCAATAGTAAATAATAACAAGATCATCTATTTCTAATCAAAAAGTAAATATGCCTTTGGCATAAAAAAGAATGCATTCCTCAGCTGGGTGTGATGTGTCTCACACCTGTAATCTTAACACTCGGGAAGGCCACACTGGGAGGATCCCTTGAGCTCAGGAGATTGAAATCAGCCTGAGCAAAGATGAGAAAATCTCACTGAAAACAGGAAAATCAGTTGGGCATCATGGTGGCCACCTGCAGTCCCAGCCTCAGGAGGCTGAGACAGGAGGATTGCTTGAGCCCAGGAGTTGGAGGTTGCTGTGAGCTAGGCTGACACGATGGCACTCTAGCCTGAGTGACAGAGTGAGACTCTGTCTCAAAAACAAACAAACAAAAAAAAGAACATACTTTTCTATTTTTCCTAAATAATCTTTCTAATCAATTTTTATCTTAATTTTATATTTTAGCCCAAGCCTTCCTAAATACTTTTTGGAATAAAATATTGCTATACTACTGTAAAACAGACTAATAAAATGTGGCATACTTTCACTCCAACAATACTTTTAAATTTTAACAATGTGTGTTATCTTAAGGACCTATTGAACTTTTCTCTTTAATACCAAATATATCCTAACTCTGCATCAGCACTCTAGACTGGTCAGCCAAAGATTTCTGTAAAGATCACATAGTAAACATTTTCATCTTTGTAGCCCAGAAGGGCTTTGTTGCAACCGCTCAGCTCTGCTGCTGTAGTGACAAACACCAGCATCTGGGCTCTGTCTGAACAGAACTTTATTTGTGGACACTGAAATTTAAATTTCATGTAATTTTCATATTAAAAAATTTTATTTCTTTCAACCCTTTGTAAATGTGAGAACCTTTCTTAGCTCGCAGTACAAAAACAAGTGACAGTTTCTGTTCCTGGCCATTCCATTACCAAAACAAAGCAATAAAATTGCATTCCTTTGTCAAGTCAAAAAGTGTCTTAAAGTATTCAAGCTCAGAAAAAAGTGGACAATTTCCAGTGCGGTTTATAGAACATTAGTGGTTTAACATTGTGGGGATTGGTTAAAAGAGTGAAGAGTAAACAACAGTTAAAAAAAACGAAAATAAATAAATTATAATTAATTTTTGAAAATCCAGTGTTAAAGCGCAATTATCAGAGTTAGGAAAAACTGTGGCAGATTTCAAAATGGGCAAAAGAAAAGATTAGTTTCCTGTCTGTTGCACTTTTTAAGGTCCTGGCCCCTATTCCTTATCTGGGAAGTATTTTCCTGCTCTGTGAATGGTACCACGTTCATAACACTTCAGACAATTCTTACCCAGGGAAATGCATGTGAGTTAGGGCTAGTGAAACATATTTGATGCTTCCCTCACAAATATACTATTTTTCATCTGCAGAGGGTACAAAAAATGTCTATACATTTTAACAAAGGAAAAAAACTGTATTAAATTTGTAATAATACTAATCACAAAAGATGAACATAAGTCACGTTGAATCCCTGTTGTAATTGCAGAAGTCAAATGTGACTTTAGTCTTAGAAATTTCATACAGTTGTTTTCCTTTCTTCAAATGTGCATACGTGTTTTTGACGCCCTCCGTATTTGTAAATCTGTTCCAGCACTGGCAATCCTTACCGTCTCCATGTTTATCTATCAACTTCCCTATCAATCTATCTAGGGCTGTTTACTATGAGTCGATCAATCTGTCTACCATCTATCTCTCCACTGAATTTTCCCTTTGAACCAAGTGTCACATATGACTATTTCATGAGCTAAATAAAATCATGGGCGCACTTCATCTCCCGGTTAATAAAATCATGAATGCCTTTTCCTCTTCCTTTTGGGTGAGCGTCACGTCTTCACTTTATGGAAGGTTTCTGCTTTGACTCAGAGTTACTTTTCCAAACCTTGCATCTCCCAGTGGCTTGCTTGATGACACCCACCTCCCCGGGGGCGCCGAGCTGGTCATTCTCTTCTGCTGGGTGCTATAACTCATTCCCTTGACTTTATTTCTCCATTTGGTTTTGAAATGTGTCTGTGTTGAAAAGTAGTAATTTAGGGCGGACCGGGGTGTTCCAGCTGCTGCTTTCATCTTGGTGGGAGCTCAGTTGTTACAGGCCCTGCAACCCCTGTGATCTTCAGGGTCTGCTCAGGACCAAGTTTAGAGGTGAGGAAGATTGGTTTTGCTTCTGTGAAGATCTGGATGGCTCCTTTTGGCATCTGAGAAATTTAATGATTGGATGAGGGCCAGACTGCTGAAACACATCTGAATGTGACTGTTGAAATTTTTGTTTTGTGTTAGATGGGTCCTATGATTTACGTGGTAATGACTGCAAATCCATAGGACCCAAAGAAAACATTTCTTAGGGGCAGCGTGAAACCTCACTCATGCCTAGAAGTGTACTGTGTACCAAACTCGAACATCTTTATTTCTTTGCAATTCTAATAAACAATACATTAAAATTTCAGATGTTCAATACCCTTTAGATCTATGGTAATAGTAACTGAGATTTGTATGCGATTTCCTGACTGTATAGGTGATACATTTCCATGACAAAGTTGCTGTACACCAAGCATCTCTTGTATAATTTATTAATCTCTTTTGGGAGCTACCATGAATTTCACCGCCAAAGTCACCCTTCATAATGATTATCAGCAGAAATATGGGTTTTTGGTACTCAAGCTGTTCGAATGGGCTACAAACAATTCCCCTTTGTGATGATACCAATGTTATTATTTCCACAAGTAAAGATCCTATCTTTATTTTTTAGAAGAAAATAAATATGATGTGATAAAAAGGGTGTAAGAGATGAGAGAAATAGTCTGTTATTTCCTTAATAAAATTTGTATGAAATACCTGTGAAAAGAAATTGTGTGTGTGCAAAGTTTCAGCTACTGTTCTTTTAAAAAAAAGAACCCATCTGTACATACAATATTTCATTCATGTGATTAATAAAAATCGCTGAAGACGAATTTGTCCGATTGCTCTGTAAGATCATGCGACAGAATGGCATAGTTCTCAGCGGCTCATTGGCCCTTGTGTTAGCCTCAGTCTCTTGTGCTTACCGAGAAAGGAAGTCTCTTTTAAGGGAATTGGCAATGTTGACAATCAAGTTAGGGCTGGCTGTGTGACATCACTGACAGGTGTCCTACCCAGGGGTGCCGTGCAAGAATATTGCAGTGGACATCATCGCTGATGGAAAAGAAAAGGAAAAAAAAAAGTGGGAATGCACAAGAGACCAAAAAAAAAAAAAAAAAAGAACAAGTGAGGTGGCTAAATAGATACCTAGCTTCAAAGCACCATTTTTTAAATGTTAAGGAAATAGTCCTGAGATTTGTGAGGAACTGCAGAAGGCCTCCAGCAGGGTCCTTTCTAGGGATAACACAGGTGGCCCGTGAGTTAATGATTTAAACAATTAGGGGTCTGCCACCTTCCGCCTCTCACTGCCTCCTGGAATGCAAACCCAGTTCTAATTGGAGTGGCCAGCCTGGAAGGCAGCTTGAACCGTGTCACTGATTTGCTTCCAGGAGCACTGTCATTCTCATGGTAAGTGCTTTCTGCCCTCTTGCTGAGAACTTTTATCAAACATATTAGCGTGCATTCGGGCGATCATTAGCCTGCAGTTGCTGGAACAGTCCAGGATATTTTAGCCTAGAAACTAGCTTGTCTGCTTGAGTGAACGTGCAAACTTCCTGCTAGTCTGGTGTGCAACCAATATTTAAGGAACAGAACAGTTTCTTGCTTAGATCTAAATCCAGTATGTGACAAGTTAATACTCAATGTGTTTCTGATTTTCCGTGTCAATTTTACGGGTGTGAAAGACTTTTCCACCTGCTATAAACTTCAAAGGAAAGACAAGTGGAAGGGAAAAAACAGCTCCATGTAAGTCTTAATCTTTATTCTCTCCTAATCTCTTATTATGAATTTCCCCTACGTCTGATGGAAGAAGAGGCAAGTGAAATCTCTTGTTTGGTTCACAATGGCAGACGGGTTCCATAAAGCTGGCTTTAGAAAGGCAATCTGTTCTGAGCATATGAAAACCATCTGAGTTAAGACGCATTACATGGCGATTACAGTCTGCCGGGTGTTTTGAAGTTGTAATGTGTTCATCAGAAGTCACGTCGGCCAAGTAGCAGTTTTTGTTTTTATTGTTGAAACATAGCTGAGTATATTAGTGCAATCAAGGGGTACAATGTGTTGGTTTCATATACAATCTGAAACGTTTTTATCAAACTGTTTGACATAGCCTTCATGGCATTTTCTTAGTTATTGTATGAAGACATTTGTATTCTGCATTTAGTAAGTTTTGTCTCAATCCAGCTAAGATGCACCATAGATGTGGCCCCACCTTTGGGGCCCCTCCCCTCCCTCTCCGCTTTCCCCATATTCTTGTGTTATAATTGGGTTATAGCCATCATATGAAAGCTATAAATTAGCTTCATAGTAGGGCTGAGTACATTGGATACTTTTTCTTCCCTTCTTGAGTTACTTTGCTAAGAAGAATACGTTCCAGCTCCATCCATGTAAACACAAAAGAGGTAAAGTCTCCATCTTTCTTTAAGGCTGCATAGTATTCCATGGTATACATTTATTTTTTATTTATTTATTTTTTGTTTAGCAACAGAGTCTCACTTTGTCGCCCTTGGTAGAGTGTTGTGGCATCACAGCTCACAGCAACCTCCAGCTCTTGAGCTTAGGCAATTCTTTTGCAATTCAGCCTCTCAAGTAGCTGAGACTACAGGCCCCTGCCACAATGCCCAGCTATTTTTCTGTTGCAGTTTGGCTGGGGCTGGGTTTGAACCTGCCACCCTTGGCATATGGGGCCAGCACCCTACTTACTGAGCAACAGGTGCTGCCCAATCCATTGACATTTATTGAAACTATCGATAAGTGTATTGGAATCCTATTCATCTTACTGTGAGGTAGTTTTTTGTGTAGTTTTACGCTTTATGCTATTGTAGAAGCTAAGTTCTGGCTTTTAGCTTCTAGATGTTTACTTTGGAGGTAGTCCATTGTGGTGTTCAGTATTGAGAATAGGTATGAGTATTTCCTGTAGAGCTAGTCTTGTGATGAATTTCCTCAGTGCTTGTATATCTGCAAAAGATTTGATTTCTCCATCAATTTTGAAGGTAAGTTTAGCAGGATACAGGGTTCTGGGCTGAAAATTATTTTGTTTAAGGGTGTGTAAGGTGAATGACCATGCTCTTCTGGTTTGGAAAGTTTCCATCGAAAAGTCTGCTGTCAACCTAATGGTTCTGCCCTTGTAGGTCAGTTGGTACTTATTCCTAGCTGCTTGTAGGATTTTCTCCTTCATCTTGACTTTGGACATTTTCATTACAATGTGTCTTGGAGAGGCTCTGTTACATTTGAGATGACCCAAGGTTCGATATCCATCTGAAAGAAGTGTGTAAGGATCTTTGGTAAAACCTGGGAAGTTTTCATTTATGATAGTCTCTAGTAGGGCTTCCATGCCTTTGGGACTATCTTCTTCCCCTTTAGGGATGTCTATTATCCTTATGTTTGAATACTTCATGATGTCTCATAGTTCTCTAAGTGACTGCTCTGATTTCTCTCTCTTCTTTTCTGACTTTGTAACTACCTGTGTTAAATCAAAGACTTTATCCTGTAACCCTGATGTTCTTTCTTCTCCATGGTCTAATCTAGTTTTGTTAGTTTCTACTGCTTCTTTACATTCCCTGATTGTGTTCTTCATTTCTTTAAGCTCATCCATATCTTTTCTACATTCTACATATCTCTTGTCTGACTTTTGTTTCTGTCTTTCCATTTCCTCCTCCAATCCCTTTATTGTCTTAATCATCCATATTTAAAATTCGCTTTCTGTCAAATCCATTAATTCTTTATAGGAGGAGTCTTTATTAAAAATTGCCTCGTTGCAAATTAGAGTTGCTCTAATTTGGTATTTATGGTGCCTGCATATTTCTTTTGTTTTCTTCTCATGTGTGCATTCTTCTTCCTTGTTCACCTTTTTCCTTCTCAATCCCTCCTTTGCTTCAAGTTACCTTGTTTCAGAGTTTAGGTGATGAAGAGGCCTTTTGGTATGGGGTCAGAAAGTGGAGAAGGGCTGGAGGAAGCAAGGAGAAGCAAGAGGAAAGGAGAAAAAAGGGGGAAAAGAAAAAAATAAAAGGGTAGGAGACAAGAAAAATAAAGAAAAAGAAGAGAAAAAAGATAAAAAGCAGAGGGAGGGGAACTAACAGAAGAAAATTGAAGAAGAGATGAGAGGGAGGACAAGAAGAGAGAATGGGAGTGATAGAAGAAATGTTATTGTTCAGCACAGTGCTAAGACTTCACCTATAGCTCAATGGTTATGAGGAGCTGAACTGGATGGATTCCTCTGTTTAAGGCACTCCTTACTTGCCTGAACACAGTCAGACTCTTCCTCTGCCAAAAATAGTAAGACAGGAAAAAGCAAACACAAAAACCAAGAAGGAAAAATTGAGAAAGGTTTAAAAAAGAAAGAAAGAGAAAAAAAAAGGAGGGAGAAGAACAATAGTAAAGTTCTGCAGCATGATCTTCCTACTACTTTTTTCTTGGGGCTAACAGGAGAAAGTTCTCCTGGCCTCCTTGAGCCAGACTACTTCTGAGGTCTACCTGCCAGAATACTGCTGTGTCACAACCACCCTCAGCAAAGAAAGGGTGGAAAAAGAGAGAAAAGAAAAGAAGAATATATATATATATAAAATAGAAAAAGGAATATTAAATATACCATTGAATCAAATTAAGGAGATAGACAGAAGAGGAATAAAGAAAGAAAGAAGAAATACCACAAACTAAGAAAAAGAGAAAGAAAAAAACAATAAATGAGGTGAGGATATCTTAGCCAATGCTGAAGCACTTTATATTGGAGATGAGAAGAGTAGAAGAATCTCTATCAACAGAAAAAATGCAGAGATGTGTGCTAGTTTGAGAGAATAATTCAGGCTGAAATTCTGCAACCAATAAAAAAAAGTACAGAAGTCCTTGCTCTTATTGAATGTAAAAATGGAAGTTAGGAAAAGATCTAGCCATATAACTTAGCAAAAAGCAAAACACATTGAAATTAAATAAAAAAAATGCTTAAATGGCCTTATGTAAGCAATCTCACTAACCAATAGAGGAAGGAAAGAAGAGAAAGAAAAAAATAATAAGATAAAATAAAATAAAAAGAAAAAAGTAAACAACAACCAAATATGTGTGTGTATGTCATATATACACACACACATATTTGATTGTTTATTTTTCCATATACACACACACACACACACACACACATGACGTAAGGATTTGACTTTAGTAGGAATATATTTGTGCTTCAATATACTTTCTGGAAACCAGGTGGTGTTGTGAATTTGGGGGACAAATAACACAGCTGTTAACCTCTCTTTGGTTCCCCGGCTTAGAGCAGTTTGCCAGCTCACTTGTTCCTGAAGGTCACTCGTGTACCTCAGTACTCGGCCCTCACAGATCTGGGATTCCTCAGTTCTCAACAATTTTTCAGAGATAGATCTCACGGATTTCCCCTACAACTATTCCTGTGGAGTGCGGGAGTCCCCGGGCCTTTCATGAGTAAAAGTCCACTCCCCACAGGCAGAACTTATACTGCCCTGCCTTAGGCCTCCAGCAAGAGGCCTGCCCACACAAGCTTCTGGTGACCTTTACAACAATGGCGTCCCCCTGTCCAGGAACTTTCCCCTGGGGCCAGCACCCTATTCCTTTGAGCTACTAGTGCTGCCCAATTAAACAAAATTTTAATGTTTAACGTTATGTAAAGTTTTTTATATGCATTTACCCTATTTACATTTTCCTAATTTATTTATCTTAGCAGCTTACTTATGTCTGTTATTAAATTATTTAACTTTTTCTACAGATTATGAATATTAGAGATACAGTACAAGGCAGAAAAGAAAATACAGTTTGATTTACTACTTTGAAACTTAAAAAGCCTACCAAGAAAACAAATAAATATTTTAGTAAGACTTGCCATTCTGAACAATGTAAGATCCTTTTTTAAGTTTTAGGAATATAGTAGAAACTTTAAAACACATTCTGCTTAAATACATTAACCAATATGATCTTTCCAAAATGCCAACTTCTCAAAATAAAGTTTGTTAACACGATATTACCTGACTACAAAGTAAACAAACCTTCAACACCAATACTTAGGACCTCAAACAATGACACAAAGTTGTGACATGATTTTTACATGAGTATCAAGATTAAACTATTTTAATAATGATCTAAAAGGTCTTAAAACTTTCGAATTTAGTATAAATTTGAAAACTTGTAATACTTTGAGACTCTTTTAAGATCCCTTGGTTTTAGAAAATGTGACTTGGCCATCCATACTGGTGCATTATCTTCTGTTCTGGTCCTTCTATAGCACTCTAAACATTTGCATCTTCTACCTAGTAAGTAAAGCCCAGTCCAGAGTCAATGTCTACTACTGTTAAGATCCATTTGTAAGCCTCCAGAGGTACCATCATTAGTCTCACTTGCCAGCTATGTTTGTGACTTCCCGCTAGGAAATCTACTATATAGGCGTCTACAGTTTCTCTTTTGCTGCCGTACAGAACACTCATTATTGGTATTATATGCCTAAGAGGGTACAATAGAAATGTGTCTAGATTCAGCCTATATTCTATATTTTTACCCATATCCATTCATTTTATGGACAAAGGTGATCACCTTAAGTGATCACACAGGCATATCTGCTTGTGGATGCCAATCACCTGAAAAACCTGGAAGTGAATTTTTCTGATGGATATTAGCATGTCCTACTTTAAAGCATCTCTCAAATTTCCATAGGGCCATGCCCCATATAAGTATCCATTTAATAGGCCAGATTGTTATTATCCTATTCAATGACCATGTGGGTAGGCCATTAGTGACTGCCAAGGAATTAATAAAAACTGAAGCACAGGAGCTTTTTACCAATTTTTAATTCTTCCTCCACTGCTAGAACAACAGTATGCAATCTAAGCTTGTTTGCTTTTACCTTCTTTCATAGGAGTGGCATTCTTCCAAGTAGGATGCTGTCCATTTGCTTTGGCACCATAATACACAAGCCAAACAGTTTTTCTGTTGGTGAGTCTAGAGCTGTTTATAGGGCATTGTGTAAATATTGATAGAATCCAGCAGCTCCTCCCACAATTCCAAAGTCAATCCTAGAGAATAGAGGCTCCCTGCTTGTGAGCACCTCTGCCTTGCATTTCCCAGGTAGCTGTCCTGTATAAACCATTTAAATTCTCTAGTCCAGAGTCCCAGTAGTCATTGGGAGGGTCTCACGGGTTTTTGACATAAGTCCCAGTCTATGCTCCACAATGGGTTATCTGACAGAGAATTTGTTTATACCAGTATTCCAGCTTCTATTCTACACTGTGTAGACTCAGGCAGGCTTAATGGTTTCCATTTAACATGTCCAATTAATATTGTTTGAAGGGCATATTTACACGATTTCTATTTAATAGGTGGGGAGACATCCTTCAATCAGATAAAATATCCATCCCTACAAAACAATCAGGTAAATCAGATGACAAAGATGTAACCATTTTACATGAAGCATGTTCAAATACACATAGTACAAATTCTCCTACAATCTTATGTTACTTCCATTAACCCTTATGTTCCTCACTGCAGCCTCCATTAAGACTTCATCAATAGGTTTCAGTTTTACAAGACTTGGCAGAAAAGTTTTTCCCCAGATAGACATAATATATATTCCCAGAACACAGTCAGGTAAAGGAGATACAACTTTTATAAATAAAGCCTGTTTAAAGGATCCAACTTTCAAAACCCTCTCAACATTTGTATCAGTGGTTCTCAACCTTCCTAATGCTGTGGCCCTTTAATACAGTTCCTATGGGTTGTGACCCACAGGTTGAGAACTGCTGCCTTATATTTTTATGATCTACCTTCAGGAAATTTTTTTCACCCCTTTGACCATTTTATTTTACTCTTAGAGCAAAAGGTTTTAGATCTCCAGCAGTTGGTTTATGAAAGGGATCCTGGCTCTTATGTTAATCTTTATATTGATAATCTGCCTGACTGCTACCCTAGGCAATTTCATATCTCATTTTCTTCTCTCTTTTAAAATTTCTCCCAACTAGATAAATGCAGTAAACTTGTTTGCAACCCTTTAATATTGGAAGATTAACTGGGGCTCCATTTGGTCAACTCAACCTTTGATAGTATAATATTAAGACCTGAGTTTTAACCCCAAAATGTCTATTTAATTCATTCCACTTTTAAATCATTATCTTAAAGTTTCCATACTTCTGGAATGAATCTTATGACTCTCACTTCTTTTTCCTCTTTGCTTTACTCTCATCAATATTTACTTTATTCACCCAATTTTTGAATAACACTTTAAATATTCTCACCTGGGATGAGTCCTTTGACTTTTCCACCTGAATTTCATTATTCTCTTTTTAATTAACTTAATGTTATCAGTAATACTTATTATGGGAAGCTGAGGCAGATAAAACAAACAAAGCTTCCTGAACTACCTTTCCATTTTGCATCTGAAATGTTATATGGGGCATCCACATTAAAGGGGACTTTAAAACCAAAGATACTGATCCTAAATTAGTTATTGTCACAATATATATTTTAGTAATGTTTATTATGAAACTAATGATAACATTGTACAAAATAAAATAATGTCTTCATCTTATACCCTCTGCTTTCAACATTTTTTTTTTTTACTCCTACACCTACATTGACGATCTTCTTAGTCACCATAAGTCTAAGAGGTGCCTTCTGTTTTTCTGCATAATTTTTCCCTTTGGGGCTCAAGTTTGAGGCTAGTGACATGCTCAGGCTCAGATTCAGAAAGCTGAGCTTGATCTAACATCAAGGCCCAACCCATCACTTTCTTTTTTTCTTTCTTTCTTTTCTTAGCACTTTCTTTTAATTTATTTTAAATATGTCAGGTAACAATGACCAGAGGTTTGAAAATTTCACTTTTTTCTTATTATTTTGCATTTCCTTATGTATACAGGGAACCAACTCCCCAGGAATTGGGTTCATCTCTAAATTCCACTGATAACTTTTACCTTTGGTAACTGTTTGCAACACAACTGCTGGCTTTTCTATACCATGGGTTACCATGTGGCCACTTAAGAATCAAAAATTTTTCATTCCTCACTCTTTTATCTTTCTTCTCCCCAACTATATGTTTTCATGAGTGAGGGCCATTCTGACAAATCCCACTACTGCCACTAACCAAAAAAATATATATAGAAAAAAAATGAAGGTGTTTTTTCCTACTCTAACTCTACCAAAACTAACTTATGGAAAATATAAAATTCTTTTAGACATATAAAATAATGAAGTATTAATTAAATAATTTAGCACAAAGAGAAGTCTGACTCTAGATGACTTTACTGTTGAGTTATATAAAACATTTGAAGTGAGTGAGGTGATGGATATTTTAATAAGTTTGATTTAAGCATTACACATTATACATCAAATCATATTGTACCCCACACATGTATATAGTTATGATTTTAATTAAATATCAAATAAAAATAAAGAACTTCAAGCATCTTAAAGAAAAAGAATAGCTGTCTATTTTTTACAAACTCTTTCAGGAAATAAAAGAGGAGGATGATTTTCTCAACTCATTCTAATAGGCTATGATTACCGTGTAAGCAAAATCAAATAGTCTAACATCAATAGTCTAAGATCAAATAGATCTAACATCGCAAGAAAAGAAAATTAAAGGGCAATATTTATAATGAATATGGATGCTAAAATTGTCAGCACAATAACTAGAAAACCAAGTGTATAATAATATCCTAAATCTACAAAAACACAAATAAATCAGCAAGAAAAAGAAAACATATAACCTTATCAAAAAGTAGGCAAAAGACATGATCAGACTCTTTTCAAAAGAAGCTAGATTACCAACAAATATTTGAAAAAATGCCCAACATCACTAATTATTAGGGAAATAAAAAATAAAACCACAATGAGATAATACCTTACTTGTTAGAATTGTCATTGTTGAAATGTCAAGAACAATAGATGTTAGCACAGTTTAAGTGAAAAAGTAACACTTCTACATTATTGGTGGGAATGTAAACTTGTATAACCACTATGGAAATTTGAGATTTCTCAAGGAACTAAAAGTAGACCTATCATTTGATCCAAGAATCTCACTAATGGCTATCAACCCAGAGGGAAAAAATAATCATTTTTAAAAAAGGACACATATACTCAAATGTTTATCACAGCACAATCCTAAATAGCCTATGTGCCCATCAACTAATGAATGGGTAAAGTAATGTGGTATATATACATTATGGATTACTACTCAGCCATTGAAAGAAATGAAAGAATACATTTTCCAGTAATTGGATGGAACTACAGACCATCAAAGGTGAAGCATCTCAGAAATGAAAGTAAAAAAGGCACCACATGTTCTCATTTACAGATGAGAATCAAATGAAAGCTATATTTAGTTATAAAATATAATAATGGAATTTGGAAACTAAGAAGGTTGGAGCGGGGAGAGTGGTCAGGGATAAAATTCTACCTATCAAATGTAATGTACACTATACTGGTGATAGGCACACTTAAAGCCCTGAGTCCAGCATGATACTATTTATCTATGCAACAAAGAACACTTTTACTCTCTACATTTTTTAATAAAAATATAGAAAAATATTGATTATATAAAGATTATATATTATGAGTGAGTGAGATTTATCTCAGGAATAAAATGTTGGTTAGCATCTGAAAATTAGTGTAAACCACATTAACCACATTTCTGTGTCATCTCAGTAGAAAGATAAAAAGCATTTGACAAAATTTAACATAGTTTTATTAAAAATCCTCCTACTAGAAATAAAAGGGAACTTAACCTGATAACTATTATCTATAAACCCCCCTCAGTTAACTTCACACATTATTGTGAAAGACTGAATGTTTACTCTTAAGATCAGAAAGAAGCCAAGTATGTATGTTTTCACTAATCACATTAAATATTGTGTTGGAGGTTCTAGAAATGGCAATTAGGCAATAAAAAGAAATAAAAGGCATTAAGAAAGAAAATAAAGAAGTAAAATAATGTGTATTTTGAGATGACATAATTTTGCATATTGAAAATCCCAAAGAAACTGCTAAAATACTACAAGAACTAACAAAAGCTCAGCAAGTCTACATGATAGAAGATCAATTAAAAATAAATTGTATTTCTGTATATTAGCAGTTACTGATATTAAAACAAACAATTACATTTATAGTAGCATAAAAATAAAATATTTAGGAATAACTTTAATAAAGTACAACACTTGTTCATTGAAAACTCCACAACTTTGAGGAAAGAAACAGAAGCAGATACAAATAAATGGAACAAAAACGTTCCATGTTCATGAATTTGAAGATTCCATATAGTTAACATGGTGATACTCAATCTACAGATTTAACCTGATTTAAATTAAAAAGTAAGGTTCAGTTTTTGTTCTTTGCAGAAACTGACACATTGACTTGAAATTCATGTGGAAAATCTAAGGACCCAGATTAGCTAAAACCTCTTAAAAGAAAACAAGAAGAAAATCATAGTAAAACTTTAGAGGAATTATGCTTCTCAATTTCAAAACTTGTTACAAAGATGTAATAATGAAGAGTGTATAATACTGACATAAATATTTACTTGTATATCAACAGAAGAGAATTTAGAGTCTAGAAATAAGCACTTACATTAAAAATCAATTATTTTTAACAAAAATGTATCATGAGCTTGGCGACCATAGCTCAGTGGCTAGGGTGCCACCCACATACACCCTATGGCTAGGGTGGGGACTGGTGGGGGTCTGAAACCACCTGGGGCCTGCTAAACAAACATGACAACTACAACAAAAAATAGCTGAGCATTGTGGCAAGCACCTGTAGCCCCAGCTACTTGGGAGGCTGAGGCAAGAGAAACACTTAAGCCCAAGAGTTTGAGGTTGCTGTGAGCTGTGACACCACGGCACTCTGCCAAGGGCGATGTACTGAGACTCTGTCTCAAAAAAAATAAAATGTATGATGATGTTTCAAGGAAGAAATAGTATTATTTTTAATAATGTTAGTGCATCAATTGGACGGCCTACATGCAAAAAGGGTGAATTTGAAGTCCTCCCTCAAACCATATAAAAATTAGCTCAAAATGGATTATAGGCTGATGTGTAAATGCTAAAACTATTAACCACATAAAAGAAAACATAGTAGTTATTTAAAACTTTGGTTTAGGCTGCAGTTTCTCAGATATTACACAAAAAGTTTAAGTCAGAAAAATAGAGAAATTGGACTATGTGAAATGGAAAACTTTTGTCCTATAACAATATCATCAAGAAAATGAAAATAAAAGTCAGAGGAGAACAGAATTTGAAATAATGTACCTTATAAAAGGTTTACATCAGGAATATATATGGAATGCTTACAACTTAATAATGAATAGATAAATAACATAAATTTTAAAGGGTAAATGATCTGATAGACATTTCTTCACAGAAAAGATAAAAAATGACCATAAGTGATAAAAATGATCCATAAGATGAACATCAGTAGTCATTATGTAAATAAGAATAAAAAACCCAATAAGGTACTGATTCATATTCACTAAGATAGTTTTGCTAAAAGAAACAGACACTAGCCTATGTTGGCTGGGATGTGCAAAAAATGGAATCCCCATAAACTGTTAATGGGACTATAAAATGGTGAACCTACCTTGTAAAATGGTCTTGCACGTCTGTAAAATATTAGAAATTAAATTACCATGTGAACCATAAATTTAGGTCATTGGTGTATACCCAGTGTAAATGAAAGGCAAATGGAAGCATGTGATTATACAAAAACTTGTATGGAAATATTCATAGCAGCATTATCCATATTAGCCAAAAAGTGAAAAAACATTAAAATGTAGTATATCTGTACAATTGGATAGCATTTTTACAGTAAAAGTTAATGAAGTACTGATATATGCCACAGGATGAATGAACCTGAAAACATTTTGCTATATAAAAGAAGTGAATCACAAAAGACCAATACTGTATTATTATGTTTATATGAAAAAGAATAAATAGATAATTGTATGCAGAGATTAAATAGATTATTATTTATCTCAGGCTGAGAGATATTTGAAAATCAAATGCAGAATAGCTGCTCATGACTATGGTATTCCTTTTTGGGGTGATAAGAGTTTCTAATGTTAGTTTATGGTTAAAGTTGTACTACAAGTCTGTTTATATAGTAAAAACTACTGAATCTTACAGTTTAAATTGGATTTTATGATATATGAATTATATATCAAAAAGTCCTTTAAAAAAATGGCCATTTCTCAGCTCGGCACCTGTAGCTCAGTGGCTAGGGCACCAGCCACATTCACTGGAACTGGCAGGTTGGAACCCAGCCCTGAGCCTGCCAAACAACAATGACAACTGTAACCAAAAAATAGCTGGGTATTGTGGTGGGCACCTATAGTCCCAGCTACTTGGGAGGATGAGGCAAGAGAATCACTTAAGCTCAAGAGTTGGAGGTTGCTGTGAGCTGTGACACCACAGCACTCTACTGAGGGCAACATAGTCAGACTTTGTCTCAAAAAAAAAAATGGCCATTTCTGAAATCTCTATTGGAAGTAATTTTGGTGGTTCACAATTGATTAAATAGCACATTGGTTTTGAGGATAGGGTACACATCAAGCATTATTACAAAATTCAATTGTCTGTTATAATATAACAGGATTTAACATGCCTACTATGTAGAAACAGCTTGGAGAGAGAAGTTAGAAATTCTGAGAAGTTTGGTTAATTTCTTTTCTTCTTTTTATTTATTAAATCATAGCTGTGTACATTAATGCAATAATGGTGTACAATGTGCTGGTTTTATATACAATTTGAAATATTTTCATCAAACTAGTTAACATAGCTTTCACCGCATTTTCTTACTTATTGCATTAAGACATTTATATTCTACAGTTAGTAAATTACGCATGTGCCCTTTTGAAAGGCTAGTGTACCCAGAGATGAGACTGGAGAACAGAGAAGTTCAAGGGTAGGTTTAACGAAGAGAACCCACCCAAGTGGAGCCTGAGATGGCTTATGGGCTGGTTGGCTGAGATAGTGTTTCTTTTATAGGGCAGGAAAGGGGTGCTCAGAATTTGATTGGTCATGCCAATGAAAATTAGGTATTAAAAATTAACAAATCAGCATCATCCCACCACACCCCTTCTAAGTCACCCTTATGAAAATCAGGTGGACTTCTGGGGGTGTATCCATCCTCTGGGACTCAGGGGTTTGGGGGAAGGTTTGTGTATGTGCCTGCATTAGACCCACCAACATGCCTAACTCTTATTAAAAAGTTGTGGTGGGGTCAATCAATTGTCAGTCTTCTGAAACAGCTTCTTGCTGAGTAAGGTCACAGACATTTTTAGTAGGATGAATCAGGTATTGGTAAGACTGCATGGGGCTTTGGGGTACATTGGGAGAAAGTTTAGAGAGTAGAAGGAGTTGGGCTGCCCCACTACTACGGACATCTTTTTTACCCTGTCTTAAATAAATCAGGTTAGGAGTGGAATGACAGACACAAAGGGCAAAGGGTAACAACAGGAGAAATGTGATGAGAGGGCCTAAGAGTACCAAGATCTAGTGTCCCCATAGGCTGTTGAGCTAAGATCTTTCACTTTGAGATTGAAGGTGGTGGTTTGTTCCTGGTGTCAAGTGATGCTGTCTTGGAGTAGACCACACTTGTTATGAAAACCGCAAGTCTTCTCTAAAAAAGTACAAAGATTCCCCCACCCCCCACTATGAATAGATCTAGGCCTCTGTAGTTTTGAAGAACTACTGCCCCAAGGAGTTTATCTGATTCTGTAGGAGTTATAACTGATCAGAGACTTTCTAGAGGCTTTTAGGCCAGCTTGGTGGATATTACTTGGAACTGGGGGGTAGCAACTCCTAGACCAGCATTGCTTGTGGAAACTCCTGTCATATGCCTAGTCCCATGAGGAGAAGGTTTAGTTGGACATTACATTTAGCAGTAAGTAGGGTCTGAAAGGAAACTTGTTTGTTGCCTGGATGGAGAGCTATATTAGGGGAAAGTAGTGCAAAAGTGCAGATGCTGGTCTACTTTGTTGGGAGGCATAGATAGTTAAAGGTTTCACATAGAAAAAAGAGCTGATGTTATCGAGGCAAGTGGAAAAGTTGATGCCCCCTTTTATAGTGGGAAGAGCCCCTTTGGGGTACCTGGGTAGGTTTTTAAGAGAACTCTTGTCTCCAGTTTTAAGCGAAGAGGTCATTTTCCCAAGATTAGGCTGGGAGAAAATGAGGTCAGTATACTTTCAGAGATTTTATAAAGTGGTAAGCATTGGGAGATAGTCCCTATGTAGTGTGGTAGGTGGTAGAAGATTTCCTAACAGAAAAGAGCAGCTGTACATGAATTCAGAAGGTCTCAGAAGGTAAGGTTTTCTAGGTAGGGTTCTTAAGCAGATTAGAGCTAAGGGAAGAAGTTGAGGCCATGGGAGGTTGGAGTTCAACCATAAGTTTAGCGAAGTCCATTTTTAGGAAGTAATTGACTTTTTCTACCTTTCTGGAGGACTGAGAGTGGTAGGAAATGTGGAAATTCTAAGCGATACCCACTGTGTCAAACACCCTTTGGGTGATTTGGGAAGTAAAACGGGCCCATTGTCTGACTGAAGGGAAGTACATGGGCATGCTAAAGTGGCAAATAATTTCTGTAAGTAGTACCTGGACAGTCTTGGACCTTCTCTAAAGTGACTGAGAAGTATTCTATCCACCCTGAAAAGGTGTCTAAGAGAGTTAGAAGAATTGGTTTTTGTCCTTTTACAGGAGATACATGGGTGTATTCTGTTTTCCAATCTTGGCCCAGAAAGAGCCTTTAGCCTAATGTACCTGGGAGAGGGAAGAGGTAAGACCTCCTTATGGGAAGGTGGCAGCACAAAAAGTAGGGAGGAGGATATCTGTTCTAAAAGAGAATCCTAGAGGTCAGTATACAAAATTAGAGGTCCTAAAAAGCTTTCTAAAGGTCTTGGTGGCACATGAAATACATTGTGGAGTTATGTAAGGATTTGAGTTGTTTGGGCTCTAGGGAGGAAGAGCCGTTGTTCATTAGTGAACCATCTTTGTTGTTTAGGGAGGTTTTCTTTGATGTATTTAATGATTTCCTCTGATAAGTACTAGAGCACGATTGATGGGAAAAGGGGGGAGAGAAGGTCAGGAGGAGTTTGATTAAGGACATCCTGATGTACTGTAGAATCAGCATAGTTGTTCCCCTGAGCAATAGGGTCAGATGAAGACTGGTGGCCTTTAGAGTGAATGATGGTGACATGGGCAGGCTCTAGGGCTGACTGGAGGAGATGGTGTATTTGAGGACAATTGGTCATAGGGGAGCCTCATGTGATAAGAAAGCCTATTTTGGCCTAGATGGCAGCATGATAGTGTAAGATGTGATGGGCATATTTTGAATCTGTATATACATTGGTTGACATTTTCTTGACCAGTTGTAAGGCCCAGGTAAGGGAAGCAAATTATTCCCATTGAAAAGAGGTTCCCAGGGGTAGGAGTTTGGCTTCAATGACAGTGAAAGGTGGGAGATGATGGCATAAGCCACTCATCTTTGACACTTGTGTAGCCGTGCACTGCTATCAATGAATCAGGTATGGAGTAGAGTAGTTATGGAAGGGAGGTATCTGTTATATTGAGGAAAAAGTTTTAGAAATATAGAATGGTTTCCTCACATAAATGTATGGGTTCTGAATGTGCTAAAGGGAGTAACAAAGCTGGATTTAAGCAAGTAGTGGGTTCGAAAAAACGGAGGGTTCGGTAATAAAGATTAGGTGAAATTCTTGTATTCTTTTTTTTTAATTATTATTATTATTATTATTTTTGCAGTTTTGGCTGGGGCCAGGCTTGAATCCACCACCCCTGGTATATGGGGTCAGCACCCCACTCCTTGAGCCACAGGCACTACCCAAAATTCTTGTATTCTTGATGGTGAGAAGAGCTCTAGAATTCTGGAGCCCATAATACCCTGGAGGTTATGAGAGGAGTGAACAATGATAGGCTGACCTAAAGTTAATTTTAATATTTCCTTTGTCAAGACAGTAGTGACTGCCAGAGGCAGGTGTCCCAACCTTTGATGGTGGTATCTAACTGTTTGGGGTGGTAAGCAATTGATTAGGACAGACCCTGATATTGTCACAGGACTCTGAGAGCCAAGGTTTGTTGTTCCGTAGTATAGAGGGTCATGTAGGGTGAGAGCTAAGCCTGAAAGGAAGGCCTCCTTGAATTTACATAAAGGGGTTTCAATGGGTTATGAAGGATTTAAAGGTTCTTATAGATCACACTTTGCAGCCTGGTAAAAGGACTGGGCCAGTAGAGAAAAATTGGGGACCCAGACTCTGAGGAAACCTACCAAACCTAAAACGGAAAGGTGGGCATGGACATGATATTTATGAGACCCTATGAGAAGAAGTGATGACGCACATGTTGGGGGTTAGGGTTATACCTAGGCACTTGATCTGAGTGGCTGCTAATTGGGCCTTGGACTTGGAAACCTGGTATTTCTTGTAGGCTAAGTAGTTGAGAAGACAAAATGTGCCTTGGATGTAAGAATAAAAGGATAGGGAACAAATAAGCAGAACATTGACAGGTTGGAAGACTGTAACGTGTGAGTGAGAGAAATGTGAAAGGTCTAAAGCAAGAGCCTATCTGAAGAGATGGGGGATATCCCAAAATTCCTGCAGTAATTCTATCCAGGTTGATTATGCCAAATGTTGGGTGTCCAGGTAGGTCCATTTAAAGGCAAAGAGGTTTGTTGAATTAAAGAGATATGGTATAAATTGTGGTACATGTATATCATAGAATATTATGTAACCTTAAAGAAAGATGGAGACTTTACCTCTTTTGTGTTTACATGGATGGAGCTGGAACATATTCTTCTTAGCAAAATATCCCAAGAAGGGAAGAAAAGTATCCAATGTACTCATCCCTAAAATGAAGCTAATTTATAGCTTTCATATGAAGGCTAAAACCCAATTATAGCACAAGAATACAGGGAAAAGGGAAAGGGAGGGGAGAGGAGGAGGGAGGATGGGTGCGGGAAGGACAATTGGTGGGATCACACCTAAGGTGCATCTTAGCAGGGTACTGGTGAAACTTATTAAATGTAGACTATCAATGTCTTCATATAGTGATTAAGAAAATGCCATGAAGGCTATGTTTAACAGTACGACCGAAATATTTCAGATTGTATATGAAGTCAGCACATTGTGCCCCATGATTGCACCAATGTACACAATTATGATTTAATAAATTTATTAAAAAAATAATAAAAATAAATAAAGATTCTTCATCTCTTTTGTGATGTATAATCCAAGGTATTTCTTTCTTTTTTTTTCTCAAGCTACCTTGAAGGGAATTGTGTCCTTGATTGGCTTCTCATCTTGGCTCCTATTGGCATATCCAGAGGCTCCTGATTTGAGGACATTGATTTTATATCCTAAGACATTGCTGTGTTTTTTGATCACTTCCAGGACTCTTGTGGTTGAGTCTTTGGAGTTCTCTAAATTAAATATAGGATCATATAGTTGGCAAAGAGTAAGAGTTTGACCTCCTCTGCACCCATTGGAATGACTTTTATTTCTTCATGATTCATTGTATTAGCCAGAATTTCCAGCACTTTATTGAATAGTAGTGGTGATAGTGTTGAATAGTGTCTGGTTCCAATTCTAAGTGGAAAAGCTTTCAATTTTATTCTATTCAGTATATTAGCTGTGGCTTTATTATTGATGGCTTCAATCAGAGTAGGAAATTTGCCACCTATGCCTATGTTCTAATTAGATAAGAAGCTGAATTTTATTGAATGCTTTTTCTGCATCTATTGAGAGGATCATATGGTCTTTGTTTTTACTTTTGTTCATATGGTGAATTACGTTTAGGGACTTGCATATGTTAAACCAGTCTTGTATACCTGGGATGAAACCTACTTAATTTGATGAACAATGTTTTTAATTGTAGCTATAATCTATTGGCTATGATTTTGTTGAGAATTTTTGCTTCTATATTCATTAGTGAAGCTGGTCAGAATATCTCCTTTTTAGTTGGGTCTTTTCCTGGCTTTGGTATCATGGTGTTGTTTACTTTGTAGAACAGGTTGGGGAAGATTCGTTCCTTCGCAATTTTTTGGAATAATTTCTATAATATGGACATAAGTTCTTCTTTGAAGCATTGATAGAATTCTTGTGAGGAGCCATCTGGGCCAAGGCATATTTTTATTTGGAAATTTTTTATAGTTTCTTCGATTTCATTTTGAAATCAGTCTGTTCAAGAGATCTGGTTCTTCTTGATTCAGTCTAGGGAGAGGGTGTGATTCCAGGTATCAATACATTTCCATCACATTATTAATTTTCTGGGCATAGAGTTTCTTGTAGTACTCAGAGATGATCTCTTTTTTTCTCTGTGGCATCTGTTGATAATCCTCTTTATCGTTTCTGATTGAGGTTATTGGAGATTTAACTTTTCTGTTTCAAGTTAATCTGGCCAAAGGTTTATAAATTGTATTTAATTTTTTGAACAAAACCTTTTTGTTTTGTTAATTTTCTGAATGATTCTTTTGTTTTCAATTTCATTCATCTCTGACTTAATATTGGTTATTTCTTTTCTTCTGCCTGGTTTGGGATTAGATTGTTCTTTTTTTTTCCAATTACATAAGATGGTTCATGAGTTTGTTGATGCCCCTCGCTTCTTGTTTTTCAAATGTAGGCATCTATTGCAATAAATTTCCCTCTCTTGCTGTATCCCACAGGTTTTGGTAGCTTGTGTCTTCATTGTTGTTATGTTTGAGGAATTTAACCAAACCTATGGCAAGTCCACTACAACTGGCGTTTGAATCTGGTTGCTGTATACTGTTCAAGTCCGCCTAGTCTTCCAAGTTTTCCACTCAAAGTACAGTTTCCCCCAACTGAAAACTCTGGAAAGGCTTCCTCCTGTCAGGTGGCCAGTTGATCCCAGCTAGATACAATCACTTGCCTAATTCATCAGATTTTCATTGCTCCAGATCATATGCTATATCCCACTCACCATCTTCCTGCTGTGCTCCCTGAGCCATGACTCTTGGGTAAGGTCCCTGCATAAGGTATGGCTGGGTTGTCTCTTTTTCCCCAGTTGTTCTAGGAGAGCTCAGCTGAACAAACCTTCTGGACCTCCATCCTTCACCCCCCTTACGTCTGGTAGAGTTTTAAAAAAAATATTTGGCATATCAATTGAGACAGCTTTAATTCTTTCTCTATAATCTGTATGCCATTAATTTACACTTTTTCCATATTAAACTGACTGTAATCTCCAGTACAATATCAGACAGAAGTCCTGAGAGCATATAACATTGCGTTATTTCCAGTCTTAACCAGATGGTATTCATTCTTTTATCTGTAAGTATAATTTTAGCTGTGGATTTTTGTAACTGCCCTTTATCAGGTTGAGGAAGTTCTTTTCCATTTCTTGTTTGTTTGTTTTACATATTGACTGTATGTTGACTTTTGTAAAATGCAATTTCAGCATATATTAAGATAAACATATGGGCTTTCTCCTTCATTTTGTTAACAAGGTAAATAAAATTGATTGTTGTTCAAATGTTAAAATGATCTTGCATTCTTAACATAAATCCTAATCAGCTATTATATAATATCAATTTTATATAGCTTGGTTTTAATTTTCTAATACTATTTTAGAAGTTAGTTTTGTCTATGAGGGAAATGGTAATACTTATTCCTTATAATATTTCCTCTGGTTTGGCACCAGGATAAACATGGTCTCATGTAATGCGTTTAGAAATGTTTAATTCTCCTCCACTTTCAGAAATAGTTAGTATCAAATTTATATTATTTCCCCCTTATGTGTTTGACAGACTTCAACAATAAAGCCATATTTGCCCATCGTTATTTTTATGAAAATGAATAGATTATTAATTCTATGTATTTATAATATATTGGGCTATGAAAATTTTATACTTTTCTTATCACAATTTTGGTCACTTTTGTCTTTTATGAAGTCTTTACATTTAAACTAAATTTTCAAATTTATTGGCATATCTTTCTTCATAATGTTCATTTATTCTCTTATTTATATAAGTTTTACTAAAATATACTTCACATTCCATAATCCCTTTATAGTGCATAATTCAATGTTTGCTTTTAAAAAAATAAACTATTTTTAGAGAGCTTTGCAACTAGGATTACAATTAGTTTCAAAATATTTACATCAGTCCTTGCCCTCCACAAAAATCCCCAGTACCCATTAGCAATCATTTCTTACTTTTTTCCCTACCAAGCTACACACCAGGCAACCGCTAATGAACTCCATCTATATGTGAATTTGCCCCCTTTTGACAAATCCCATTCATATTAAAGAATCACACAATGAGTGGTCTTTTAAGACTTGCTGCTTTCTCTTAACATGAAGTTTTTGAAGTGCCTCTATTTGTATCATGTCTGAGAACTTATTTTTCATTGCTGAATAATATTCCATTATATAAATATACTATTTTTATGGATTAATTCCTCAATTGATGGGCACTTGGGGCATCTTAACTTTTGGTTATTGTAAATACAGGTGCCAAGAACAATCTTGTGCAAGTTTGTGTGTGGATGTACATTTTCAATTCACTTTAGAATGGATCAAGGAGTAGAATTGCTGGATCATATAGTAATTTTGTGTTTAACCATTTGAGGAACAGCTACATTGTTTTACAAAGTGGCTGTGCCATTTTCATTTATTACCAGAAATGTATGAGGATTTTAATTACTTCACATTTTGCTGACACCTTGTTATTCTCTGTTTATTTTATGTTATCATCCTAGTGATATCATAGTATTTCACTATGACTAATAATATAGAGCAAATATTCATTTGCTAAATGGACAATTATATATTTTTTGCAGACATGCATATTCAGATACTTTGCCCATTAATTATTTGCCTTTTATTATTCATTCGTAATGATACTTTATACATTGCATATACATGGCCCTCCATAGATACATGATTTTCAAATATTTTAGCACCTTCTGTGGGTAGCCATTTCATTTGCTTGTTGACATCTTATGAAGCACAGATTTTAATTTTGGTGAAATTAAATTTATGTATTTTTGTTGCCTTTTACTTTCATTGTCATAACTAAGACATTAGTTGCCTAACTCAAGTCATAAAGATTTATGTTATGTTTTATTGTAAGACATGTTTGGTGTTAGCTCTTACATTTAGTTCTTTGATCCATTCTGAGTTAATTTTCTGTACAGTAGCAGTGTAAATTCATTCATTTGCATGAAGAAATATAATTGTTCCATTTACTAAAAAGACTATATTTTCTTCTATTGAATGATTTTGGCACTCTTGCTGAAAATACATCGATCATAGTTGTATGAAATTTATTACCAAACTGTCTATTATGTACATCAATCTATATATCAATTTTTATTTGAGTACTGTTCCTTCTTGATTATTGTAAGTTTGTAGTAAATATGGAAATTAGGAAGTTTGAGTTCTCCAACCTTGTTCTTTTTTATCAAGATTGATTTGGTTCTTCTAGGTCCATACAATTTGCATATAGATTTTAGAATTAACTTATTAATTTCTACTAAGAAGTCAGCTGAGACTCTGAAAGAGATTACACTGAATCTTTAAATCAATTTGGAAAGTGTTTTCATTTTAACAATATCGAGTCTCCTAGTTAATAAACATGGAATGTCTTTTTAAAAATGTTTTAGGAAAAAAAATGTTTTAGATCTTTAATTTCTATTAGTATTTATAGCTTTCAAAGTATAAGCACCTTACTTTTTATGTTAAGTATATTTCTAAGTATTTATTCTTTTTTGATGTTATTATAAATGTAATTATTTTCTTAATGTCTATTTTGCATTGTTAATTGCAGGTGTAGAGAAAAACAATTGATTTCTGTTTATTGATATTTTATCCTCCAAATTTACTGAACTTGCTTGCCAACTCTAATAGTTTCTGATATATTCCTTAGGATTTTCTACATAGTAGATGTTGTTATCTCCAAATTGAGATTATTTACTTCTCCTTTTCTAACCTGATGCCACTTATTTACACATGGTGCCTACTTTCTCTGACTAGGTGGAGGGGTGGAGAACTTGAACCTTCTGATTTCCAAACAAAGATCATCCTTTTATAAGTTCCAAAGGAGGCAAGAAAAGTTTCATCTTTCTCTACTGTACCCCTTTTAAGAAAAGAATTTGTGATGTAAACTTTGGATTCAGTCAAAAAGGTGCCTATTAGGACAAGAAAGATCACAAATTTCCTCAAAGCTACCGCTCCAAAACTCCAGTATGAATTTAAATAGAAGTAGCAAGAGTAGTCATTCTTGTTTTGTTCCTCACCTTAGGGAAAAGGCACTAGACTCTCACTATTACATATGCTCTTGGCTGGGAATCCTTCAAAGAATTTTTCTATCAGGTAACAGAAGAGCTCTTCTATCCCTAGTTTGATGAGTTATTTATTATGAAAGGGTGTTAGTTTTGCCAAATTATTTTCCTATGTGTATTGAGATGATCATTTGGGGTTTTGTCATTTATTCTGTCACACAGCGCCCTATCTTTACTCTAATACAGCTTGCTTCCACTCTAGTTACTTGTGCTATTATTGTGAAAGATATGACATTCACACTGGTATTGCCCAGCAAAACAATTTTAAATTACTTAAAAGAAGAAAAAAGAGGAAATATGCACATCGGCTATCATTTATAATGATATAATTATCTTATCTTTTTTTGTTTTTGTTTTTTGTTACATGTTCAGAGGTTTCATTGTTAATTATGTAAATCTGAGTTAGTTTCTAGCATCTTTTCATTTCTCTGAATATTTCTTTTTTTATTTATTATTGCCACACAAGCTTGTGGCAATACATTCCCTCATTTATTGTTTGTCTTGCCTTGATTTTTCAAATGCTAATTTTTGTGTTACATATGACTAGTCATGTTGTTCTTACTGTTTTCAAGACTTTCTGTCTTTGACTTTCAATACTTTTACTATGATGTGTCCTGGTTTGGGTTTCTCTGCATGTATGCTACTTAGATTGAATTGCATTTATGGGATTAGATTAAGATTTTCATCAAAATTTGAAAGTTTTCATCTACTATTCTCTGAATATTTTTTCTGTTTCTTCTCCTTTCTGTCCTTCAGATATTTTCATAATGTGTGTGATGGTGTCCTTAATGGCAGCCCACTTTTCTCTGAGGCTATTCATTTTCTTTCATTCTCTTTTATTTCTGTCCTTCATATTGAATAATATCTACCAATATAACTTCAAGGTTGTTATGCGTTTTTCTGTAAGCCTACCTATTATTACGTATCACCAAGATCTCCATTGTTTTCAAGAGTGACCTTAGGTTCCAACTTCTTTATACTCCTTTTCACATGACAACATTTCCTTCAGATAGAGCCTTGAAGCACTCTGTTCTTACAGACTGTTTGTCTCCTTTAGCAAAGTTTCTGAGTCCCAGTTCCAAAGCTGTAGGCAAAGGTAAGAGACTACTTCTTTCATAATTACAACACTATTTTATGAGCAAGGCACTATGCAGGGTCAGTAGTTTCTGATCTTCTTGGCTTGCTTTTCCTAGTATGTGGCCTCCACCTTATAAGAAACTAGGGTAAGAATCAAAGTTCTAGCATTCAAGCCCTGTTACACCAGGGCTACAAATTCCACTCTGTAAGTGTGGGTTGGGTATAGAGTAAGAGGTTCCTTGACCTCTCAGCCATACTCACCAGGCATTTAGTCTCTGCAATTTGCAGCCGAGGGGCAAGGTGAGATACTGGAGACCTTCCCATCATACCAAAAGACGATGTCTGTCCTATGAGTACCTGAGCCTGAGTATTTTAAAGAGATGCAGGTTGTTTGGCTCATGTTTCTGCAGGCTGTGCAGGAACCATAGCACAGCATCAGCCACCGGTTAGGGCCTCAGACACATGGCAAAAGGGGAAAGGGAACTGGAATGAGCTGACATCACACAGCAGGGGAGTGGGAACGGTAAGACAGAGGAGAGAGGTGCCAGACTCCTTATAACAACCTCTTTTCATCAGAATTAATAAAGAAAGAGCTCATGCATTGTGAGGATAAGAATAGCTCCCAGTCATCCATGGAAGATACCTCCAATTAGCCTTACCTCCAGCAATGAGGATCACATTTCAGCAGAAGGTTTAGAAGGTCAAATATCTGAACTATAGCAAAATTCTTTGACTGGTACGTGAGAGCAGAGACCCCACCATCTTCTTAGTTCCCCCTATCCAGAGGGTGCTCCATGTGGAACTAGGGAAGGCAGGGGGAGGAAGCAGTTCATGAGTTAAATGGTGAGAGTCACCATTCTCACTAAGATCTAGTGGATTTCTTGAATATATACATCTTTACTTGCTGTGTGCTGTATGACAATTTCCAGAAACAAGTTACAGTTGTTTCACTGGGAAGCAGGTGCACAGTTCTCACACAGCCATCCCTGAAGTGGAACTGCTCCACTTATTCTATTATTTATGACTTGAAGTAATATCATTCCTTTTTGTTCTGATATTGGTAATTTCTTTTTTATTTTTACTTCATCAGTCTGGCTACATAATTATTGATATTATTATTCTTTCCAAAGATCCACATATTTATTTTTCTCTATTTCTTACCATTTTCTTATTTCATTAGTTTCTACATTTATATTATTTCCTTCCTTTTACTTACTGTAGATTTAGTTTCTACTTTTCTTTTTTCTTTATAGGTATACATCTCAATCATTGATTTTTCCATCTTTCTTACTGTCTAATATACATATTTAAAATTATACCTTTCCCTATTAATACTAATTTAGCAATGAGGCCATCACAGAGTCATTGGATGAAATAGGAAAGGAAGAAATGTTCAGTTTGAAAAGATATTTGTTACTTTCTTGGCCCAAAAAAAAGTAAAAGGAAATGATCTGGTATTTTCAACCTGTCAGGACGGATATGGGTACTTCTATTTCCTTGGTGATAACAGACTTATTTGATAAAGGAGTTGTCAGATTTAAGGATGAGTTAAAAGGGTAGGAAGCTAAAACATCCTTTCACAGCTGAAAGTATCCTCACCACCCACCTGCCTATCTTTTTCATTCAACCATTCTTTAATGAGCACCCAGTCTGTGCCAAGCCCTGGACTAGGTCCAGGGCACACTACAATGAACAAGGGGCTACACTCAAGAAGTTCAAAACCACAGACACTGACTCTTCTTGTGGAAATTAAATTAGATTCCTGGAGAGGCTAACACTTAAGATTTGGTAAAGTAAAAAAGTCTCCAGTTCCAAACCCAACTTTCCAACTTACTAGCCATGTAAAATTAAAACTAATCATTTAGCATTTCTGTGGCTCTGGTTTTTCAGCTTTGCAAATGGGTTTTCATGCTACTTAACTCACACAGCTGTAGGGGAAAGTATTTACCATGTATAGAAATGGCCCAGTACTTGCCATAACATCACTGTGAGTTTATGCTCTATCTATTATCAGTGGTTACATTGCAGATCTTTGTAGAAGATGGGAAAAAGGACAGTCTACGATGAATGTTAGATAAGCCAGAGCTAGGAACACCTGGGACAGACCCAGGTGACATTTTAGGTATGAATACATTTAGATTTTCAGCTGGGGAAGGAATTTATTTTGCAAAGAAGATACTTGCTATTGCACTTAAAGGGTGACAAACTAGTTTTTTGGAATTGAGAGCATTTCAGAATTTCCCTTAAATATTGGCCTTAGCTAATATCTCTATTTTCTGGAAGATGTAGTCAGGTGCCTGAGTACTATTTTAAGACTCAGATTTTTTTTTCTCAAAGTTTAATATTGCTCTGATATGCTTTATTGTTGGAGAATGAGTCCAGCCTCTGAAGCTTATAGTTAAAAGTCCTAATTTTCATTTTCATGAAGCTAGAGATACATTTTTCTTCAGGAGAACATGTCAGTTACTTGTAAGAAGAATTAACTCTCCAGAGAATATAGGAATGATGTGAATACTCTGAAAGAAAGTCACAGACAAGTAGATCTGCAGGAGAGGACAAAGTTTTAACAAATCATCTCTGGAAAAGGCCTTCTCAACTGCATCCACTGATGGTTAGGATGTAGACTACAATGTCCTCAAAGAAGGACATGACTACTCAGTGTCCTCAGGTTTTAACTCCCAACTCACAGGTTATTTGGCATTCCAAGTACATGACCATGGAAGCCTATGAGACCCTTACCTCTCACTTCATGACCACCAAGGAAAGAAAAAAGATGTATAATAGGAAGAAAGAGGAATCTAAGTCAGTTTGGTTCAAAATACTGAAGCACAAAATGTTGAAAAGCTGGCACTAATAAACTATCTTGTGGCAAAGAGGTGTCCAAAGTTCATTTGGAGAGTTGGACTTTATCCAGGCCCAGATCCCAAGTCTAACATGAGTTGGTTTCAGTTACAACTCCAGGATTGGGTCCTAAGTTATTTGAACTGAGATTTGTCAAACCGGGGGTCATAATACTATCAGAGAGTAGGCTTCAAAAAATTAATGCCTGGCTCTTATTCCAATATAGTCAAACTTAATTTCTCTAAGGTAGGAAAGAGTGTAAGCATTTTTCAAAACTCTTCAGGAGATTCTAATGTGGATCTAGAGATTACAATTTATGGTATAAGTTTATGAGCTTACAAATGATAGTAATTAGTTCATGGGTAAGAATTCAATTTAATTGGAGCCAATAAGAGTCTTGTCCTGCACAGCTGTTAAGATCTAGGGAGGATAAAAGATAAAATGACACATGATGGGGAGTTTCTGAAACTACCTTGTAACCAGGAGGAGGGTGCTGTTTGTAAATCAAGCCGAAACATAACAGAAAGCAATGCTGAGTTGCGAAATGGAGAGAAGGGGATCTTAGTGGTGGCATTGCTCAAGCCACACCTGAAACCAGCACTAAATCTTAACTTCGCGATTTTGGGAGTCAGCATTCATCTCTTGGCTTAAGATAACTTGGGCTGAATTTCCTAATATAGGCAACAGAAAGTATCCTAATTGATACAATGGCATAAAAATTTGGACCAAAAGTTAATTTTCAAGCTTGACCTCTGGAAATTGTAAACCAGCCATAGAGTTGCTGAAATAGTGAGTTTCTAATCCAAAGTTTTTAAATTCAGAAATGAAAAGACTAAGGTATAGTGAGTATTTATTATAGTAATACATTTTAATCAAATTCGAGATTATTGACAGGAATCCCAGTGCATTATCCATGACCCTTATATACTACTTTAATATTACTTTAAAAATATAGTTTATTGATTTAGAGCCAAATATATGTTCAGCTGTGTGTATTACTTCCTATAGTAGGGCAACAATCCATCAATGGGCCCATATTCAGATATTGATTCATTAAATCAACATTTACTAAATCTTCTGTCTCGAAGAAAACGTTAAGGTATGGAAAATAATTTATGCAGCATGGTTTTTATCCTCCAAAAGTTTACATTGAACAAACTAAAGAGATATTAATTGAGCACACATCATATATCCTCTAATTTATAGAACAGAGGCATTATGCAACATAGCATTAGTTCTTAAACATCCAGACATAATGTCAAGCACACCCTTGATCTTGCCTCCAGCATTAATACTTTTTTTTATTTTGTAAAAGCTAATTAATCTATTTAAAAATTTCCATTTTGTGATTTGAAAATTGAGGATAACCCTGTATTCATTTCTAAAGTAAAGATTAAAGGAAATATTGTGCATATGAGTAATCAACACAGTGCCTGGTAAGTAATGTTCAATAAAATAACTAATATTATTTTCTGTAGGCACATGAAATTTACATAATGAAATGCATGATTTAAATATCATCATAATACTGTGGTATGCAAAAGATGTCACAAAGTGGCAGATGCCTGCTATTCAGAAGTTGTAAATTGGCAGCTTGTAGGTTGAATATGGTTGGCAGGCTGTTTTGTTTGGCCTATACAGTGTTTTTAAAACATTCAAATTATTTGCTAATATCTGAAAATAGGAAGATTTCACATGAATATCTGGGTTATTATTTTCTCTTGGAAAAACAAAAGACCTGAAAATACTATGTTTAAATTTTTGTGCGACAGCAATCAGCTGGATCAGAGCAGTGATTGCTCATTTTTTTTATGAACATACACTACCCTACTTGTCAAAGCCCCTACCTTGTCTCTTTCACTCATTTGTAACATATACCTTTTCCTTGCAGGCATTTGAGACTCAAGAGTCTAATCAGTGGGTATCAAAATATCATTAATGCCATGTGTGATAAATAGGTTTTATATATGTACGTGTCTATACACACACATGCAATTACATATACACACAAATAATTTCTCAACTAAAAATGGTTAGATATCTTTCATAATTAATTCTCTCCTCCTTGGATCATCACAGTTGACTCAAGACAAAAAAAAAATGCTTAAGTACAGAAACACGTTTTATAAATTAATTTAATTCAAGTTTTCCCAAATGTTTTTCCCTAAAGAAACAGTGCTCAGAAGTGGTGTTTCTACAACACAATAAATGTAAAGAAGCCTGAGAGGTCATAAGAAGGAAAAGTTCATAAGAAGTTGGTTATATAATACTTCTTTTTTCTTTTCTCTCTCTTTTTTTTTTTTTTGAGACAGTCTCAATATGTTGCCCTTAGTAGAGTACTGTGGGATAACAGCTCACAGCCACCTCAAACTCTTGGGCTTCTGCGATTCTCTTTCCTCAGCCTCCCCACCACAACACCCAGACTACTTTTGTCACGTTTGACGTTGATGAGCTGGCCCAGGCTGGGTTCGAACCCACAGGCTCGGTGTATGTGGCTGGTGCCATAACCACTGTGCTACAGATGCTGAGCCTATGTAATATTTCTAATATTTACATACGTTCTCTAAAATAGGGCTTCAGAATGGACTTAATAATTACTCTAAGAGTAAGGAAAAGTCAGGCACAGGGTGAATATAAATAATGATGTGCAATGCAGAAACATGTGTTAGATCCAGTAAAAGTGAGCATTGTGGGGAATTCATCCAAGTAAAATTTAGACACCATTCCTTGAGTTGAAGAGTCTTCAGGGTAACAGCACAGCATTTAAATAAAACCCTAACTGTGATCTAGTGTCATTGTTGTGTGTTTCTCTTCTTCCTCATATTTTACATTACTAGGATCACTTAGTTGACATCAAAATGTATCTATTTGGGCACACTTCTCTGAAAACTGTATATTCTTCTGTTTGCACAGGTTATCAAAAGGATTGAAGGATTAGAGAACCAATAATTTTCTTTTCTTCTCGGACATGAACACAGGGTGAACAGTAAACTTTTACCTAAATCTTTCATCCCCTGACCTCATTTTCCTCCTCTTTCCTCTGGGCCATATCACTTGGAGGAACATGGTCTTTCTCTGCACCATTGACTTTACTTTTTAAATTTTCAAATATAGAAGATGTCAATAAGCTATAATGAGACTGTTTGAGGCAGTTATTACACGTGGAAAAATGTTTAGAAATTGCAGAATGGAATAAAGGCAACCAGGAGAAGCCAACCAGTGTCAGTGTTATCATATAATATATATATATATATATATTTTATTGAATCATAGCTGTGTACATTAGTTCAATCATGGGGTACAGTGAGCAGGCTTCACATGCAATCTGAGATATTTTTATCAACCTGATTGACATAACATTCATGCGATTTTCTCGTTTACTATGTCAAAACATTTTTGATCCGTATTTAGAAGTTTTCTCCTGACCCTTCAAATATGTACCACACATGTGATCTCACCCTTTGTCGCATTTCCCCTGCTGAATTTTTAAGACACCAATGTGAAGTCAACTGGGTCATAAATTTCTGAAAAATTTAAAAGCAGCTTTTGAATGCTGGCACAAGCTGCCTTTGAGAAAAAAATAATTCATGTAAGGAAGGGTATTCAGAAAATGGAAACAGGGTGTCAGAGGGCTTCATTACCAAAAGGCCCAAGAAGTCTTAGGAATAAGGAAGCAGCAGTCTTGTCCCTGCCACTTCATTATCATTTTGGTTGTGTTAAGATAGCCATAAAAAAATTTGTTTTTTGACACAATTTATTCACATTCTCCTCATCCCCAGACAGGAAACAGTTCAATTTTCTTCACAGAACCTTCCTCATGGCCCACATCCATTTCCTTCAAAACAGCACTGGACTTAAAGCAGCCCTATAAGTTATAATTTTCTAAAGTTTTCTTAAAAATAAATAAAATTACAAAAACTTAAAAGCAAACATTCAATTACACGTACATCATTTATTAAATGGTAACTTATGCTAAGGATACGTAAGTTGTTCGTAAGTACATTTCAGTAGCCTTTCTACGTACTTTATGTAACTTCTTAAACCTACACCAATCCTGATAAAGACCAGGGCTCTTCTGTTTTGCAGAGTTGCCTACTCTAAAATGGACAAGAAAAAATTATATCGATTATGGGCCACTGGCCATGGAATAAGAATAGCTTAGTTGTCTGGAATTCAAATGGTGCTTGATACAATTAGCTTCTCCTGGAAGCATTAGAATGAATGAGACTAAGAGTTCCTGTCTTAGCATTAGCAAGCTGAGCTATATGTTCTGCTCTATTTCAGTTATTTTGTTTCACTTCCAAAATGAGTGCTGAGAGATGCTTTTTGTTAAACAGTTATGGCATGATCTGATCTAATTTTTCTTATGTTTTTTAAATTTGCACACACCTTATCTTGTGGGTCATTCTACTTATATGATGTCTGATTAGTAAAACTTAACTATTCGGTAAAGCTACCTGTGTCCAGCCCCAGCATCCATGGCAGCTCCCTATATTAAACTTTTGTGATGGCAGTCTCTTCTTTAAACATAGTGTACAATGTTTATTATATGCCAGAAAGTCATTTATCATTCAATACCTGCCACTTATTTTATTAAAATTCTTTTCTTTTGTGTATGTGTGGTTGTCATCCTGTTTCCACCCAAAGCATCACCATTTTTACAGCAGTAAGTATAATGCTTTAACTGTCTACTAGTAAGTTTTAGGCATATCGATTCATCTATCCTCATGACTGAATTTGTGAGGCCATTTCTATAATGTTCCCTGTTTTTTTTACCTGCTCCTAAAATGGTAAATAAGATAGAAGGACACCAAACCAATAGTTTTTCTATATCATAGGGAATATTTGTCCTACTTCATGTGCGGACGAAATTAATGAAGACAAAGATTAGGAAAATTCAAGTCCATATAGCTACTTAAGAAGCAGAACCAGAATTCAAATCCAAGCCTCTCTACGTCCAAAGAGTCAACTTTTAATACTAGGCTTCTGTGGTTCCCATATGATAAAAAGCACTAAGGTTTGAAAAGCAGGCACAATTCTCAGCACATAATAGATGTGTCAAAACTCTTAGTGTTAGTGCTCGTTTTTTGTCTTTCATTTGCCTTCCAGTTCTCTATTTCCAGTAACTTGAACGAGCTCTGGGACTGAGTAGACAAACGTGTGTAAATGAGATTTGTTGAATGGTAGATGCCTTATTATTTCTTCAACATGTAGGATAAAATAATTCCCGAGCACACTAGATTTGTGTATGTGCATGTGTGAGGGAGATTGCTTTTTAAGTTAACTAAATGTACACTTCTGAATTTTAATAATCACACTTTTATGATATGTTTCTTATGTCCATCCTTATACATATAGTGACACATTTTGTTACTGTCCACACAGAAGCATCCTGCAAAGGACTTCTGCCCACGTTCTCAGGGGCAATATTGGCTAAGATATCAGCAGTGTTTTAATGACCTTCCAGGGCATCACAGAGTGACAGCCCTGTGTTTGTCTTCTAACACAGAGCTGCATTATCAGAGATTCACATTACTCTATGAGCAGCAGAAAGCCACTTTCTCTGGTTTCCAAACTAACGCCCTGCCCAATCTTACCTTATGATTTTTATTTGTATTTCTTAAGTGATGAATTACCTATGGCTTTTTGATACTGTCAAAATACTGTGGTCATTAAATGGAGGCACAGATTTTACATTCAAGGAAAGGCAGTCTTTCTTTTGTTTTAATTTGTTTTTTTATTTCAAATTAATATGAGGGTGCAGATTTTTAGGTTACATTGTTCCCACTTCAGAGTACAGCTCCATTTATAGAAGAGCCCTCACCCAGGGGGCGTGTTAGGCACCCTCACACTGTATTCATTAGGTGAGCTCCCTCCTCATGCCCTCCCCCCCTTCTCCTAATCGTCCTCCCCCCATTCTGCCAATTGTCCTTCCCCTCACACCTCCCTCTATGCCCACACTAGACTGTATTTGTGTTTTATTGTTCTTCTGAGCATGTCTTTGAGTTTTGGGCCAAGGAAAATACTAAATAAACCCAGAATAGGTTTAATTGAAGCTGAGGTATTTAGTGGCTTGATATGTTTGCCAAAGCATATTCTTCTTAGCAAAGTATCTCAAGAATGGAAGAAAAGTATCCAATGTACTCAGCCCTAGTATGAAGCTAATTTATAGCTTTCATATGAAGGCTAAAACACAATTATAGCACAAGAATACAGGGAAAAGGGAGGGGAGGGGAGGGGGGAAGATGGGTGGAGGGAGGGCAATTAGTGGGATCACACCTACGGTGCATCTTATCAGGGTACTGGTGAAACTTATTAAATGTAGAATATCAATGTCTTCATACAGTGATTAAGAGAATGCCATGAAGGCTATCTCTAACAGTATGATCAAAATATTTCTGATTGTATATGAAGTAAGCACATTGTGCCCCATGATTGCACCAATGTACACAATTA
>CAUYON010099489.1:0-33869 GCA_963573935.1 Arctocebus calabarensis
CCAGACATTGCCTTCCACCTTTCAGAGCACTTCTTGGAAAATTCTGCAAAATTTACAGGAACCTCTGGGTTTTTCTTCTTATGTTCTTCTCTGCATGTCTGCACAAAGAAGGCATAGGCAGACATCTTGCCCTTTGGTTTCTTGGGGTCACCTTTAGCCATCTTGACTGTGAGGGATGGGAGAGAGACAAAAAGTACAATGAGGAAAAGCAATGAAGAGTTGAAGAAACCATACAAGATACATCAAGGCACAGCAACATTAAAATTAAGGTGGCTGTTAGGAAGTCCCTGCCCCCCAGTGCCTGCCACCATTGGCAGAAGGCAGAGAGTGGGAAGGAAATCAGCTTCACTGTCGCTTGTCATTTAACTTTTGACCAGCATGAAGCGCGCTGGTTTGTGAGTTACTCCTCAAGAACGATCAAGTTCTCCAAATGGAGCTGACCCAATTGGGGTGCTCAGAGCTACACCACACCACAACCAACGTTTTGCAAACTACAATTGAGGTGGAAGGGCAAGGAGAGGACAAGTGTAGGGGTTAACAGATGCTTGAAATCCATGACTTAAGGCTAACTGGTCACCTGTTTAACTCGCAGGTAAAAAGAAATATTGACACCACTGCTAAAAACAAAATCAAAGCAGGACAACTGTGAACAGGGAACATTTGAAATGCCACTATTGCTGATGCATTTTGGCTTATAAAAACGGCTTTTACCAAGGGTGATCTGCAAAGTGAGCCGGTATCCCTCGTACTATTCGTCACTATCTAAAGGGGGAGGGGATATCAAAGGGCTAGCCCTGCTCATCTGTAACACAGAATGCAGGTCCAGCCAAGAATACTTTCTCCAAAGTTTCCAAATAAAAATGCAGCCCTGGTGTGTCATCGTCCCTGTCCCACCCCCCAGCTTCCCGCCATCTTTTCCTTTTCCCACACCCAAGGTCATCATGCAAAACTAAAGCGCTCCCCTTGGTAGCGACCGCCGCGAGGCTGCATTAGAGCTCCACAGCGGCGGCCGTGGCGGGGCGGGACCGGGCGTGGGGAAGCCCGGCCGGCAGCGGGCAGCCTGACTCGCCCCAGTGCCGGGTCACCCGGACACCCGTAATTCACCTTCCATTTTGTCAAAAGCCTCCTGATGAAAGAAAGTGCCCCTGAAATCCGCTGCTGCCACTCCCGGGGAACGTGCGGGGCCGGGGGCGGCGACGGCGGCAGCGCGCCAGGGGTGTGCGACCGGGCCGGCGGTGGCCGCGGCAGTGGTGGTGGAACCCGCCGCGCCTCCGAGCCCCGCTCGCTAAAATGGCTGATCCGCGCGCGGCCGGCACAGGCGGAGGCGACGGCGGCGGCGGCGGCGGCGAACAAAGCGGCCCGGGCCCCGCCACAGCCGCCCGCTCGCCCGCTGGCCCCCACCCCGCCCCGCCCCGCCCGGGCCGCCCGGGGGCGCGGGGGCCGCGGGCCGGACCTCCCCGCCCCCCGGCGCGGGGCGCACTCCTCGGGATAACAAAGGCGCCAGTGCAGCCATGACGCACGGCCGCTCCAGGGCCCGCGGCGGCACCCCCGGCCCTCCACTCCGCCCGCCTGGGGCTGCGGGCACCGGGGCCAAGGCCAGAGCCCGCCGGGCGCCCCCGCCGCCCGCTCCGCCCGCCTGTCCTCCCCCTACCGGAGCCCAGCGCCGCGCCAGCCATGTTAGTGGCGGCGGTGGCGCCCAGCGGGCGGGAGGCTAGCGGGGGGTGGCCGGCCCGCGCCCCCCGGGCCGCCGGGCGCTCCGCGACGGCCATGTTAATGCAGAGCCGGCGGCGCAGCCCGCAGGCCCGTACGGCGCCCGGCCGAGCCCGGGAGCGAAGTTTGCCCGCGCTGCAGCCTTCGGCGGGGACCAGCCGCCAGTCCCCCGCGGAGTCTGTCCCGGGCCGGGGCGCACCCGGCCCCCTTCTCGCTGCCGCCGCCCAGCGCTAGGACGCGCGCCGCCAGAGCCCGCAGCCACAACCGCCCCGCCACCGCAGCTGCCACATCTGGCCCCGGGGCCCTTGCCCCTTCGGCCGCTGCCCCTGGGGGCTCGCGCTGGGCTAGAATCACAGAGGGTGCAGATCCCCGAAAGCGGGGAGCTCCGGGGAAAAGCAGTGGAAAAGTTGAAACACCTGAATTGTTTTCTCCTTCCCGGCCACCTAGCAAGAGGGAAAGCAAAGGGGCGGGAAGGGCACGGGGAAAACAGGCAGGGGGAGACGGTGGCGGGGCGCGCTCGCAGTGGCGCGGTCGGAAAGTTGTGCTGGCGCTGCGGCGGTGGTGGCTACGGTGGCGGCGGCGGCGGGCGGCGGGCGCGGGCGGTGCGGAACGTACCTGTATTGTTCGCTAGTCTGGGCAGCGCAGGGCACGACGCGCGGCTCAGCACTCCCCAGCCTCGCGCTAGCTGCCTCCACGAGAGCCGCCTGATTGGCCAGCGGACTCTGCCGTTTAAAACAGCCTCCTCGCCCGGCCATTGGCTGAGGGCTTCATGCATATTAAGCAGGCGCGGGCGCCCATTGGGCGCGACCGCTGGGATCATTCATTCAAAAAGAACAACCCGCCGGCGCCGGCTACGGAGGATTTTTAGAGGAATAATAATATTCTCCTTTGCTCCCCACCACCCCCGACCCCCTCCTTGCACCGAGCTGGGATCTCGAAGGACTTCGGGGAGGTGACCCTGCGATTCCCGAAGGCCTTGTCTCTGGCGTGGGAAGACGAGGTCGAGCTGCGCTGCCCTCCGCTCCCGCTACACCGCGGCCTGGGCACCCCTGGTCCCCAGTCAGCAACTCTGACCCGGAAAAATCTGTCCAGACCAACCAGCGAAAGCTGGTGGTCCTCCATCTCTATCCAGTTCCGCCGCGGCAGAGGCCCGGGTCCTGGTCGCTCCGGCGGATCGCTGCTGCTTCCTTGCCAAGACCTCATGATTTCGGCCCTCGGATCTCGCTTCCCACCCGAAGGGGATCTTACTCTGTTCCTGTGTGGATAGTACTCAGCTAGGCTTTTCCCACTAATTGCCAGAAAGTCCTTATTTGCCCCTGCAATTATGGAAACGGTGGGCTAGGCGGGCTGAAAGAAGAAAACGGAGCTTGGCAAGAGCAGAAAAATTGTGAGAAATTGCAACTTTAGGGGCAGGGAGTAACACTTTTGTTCTTACCCTCTTGACTGCCTCCGTTCAGGCCCGCATTCCCTCTGCTCTCCTGACATACCCTCTGGAGGAGAATAAAAGGACTTGGAATGGTTGAATGAATTAATGAGGTTTGAGTTGGTCTCTACTTTGCCTAAAACCTGGCCTCAACGTGGCACCAGGCTCTCCACCCTACCCTGCCCTTGCCAAGTTCTCTGTGTCTCCTGGCCAAGCCTGAGCCTTTGTAGCCGAACTGTTAGGCTTCCGTCGTTAGGGATCCAATCCAGATCAAAAGGTAAAGACAGTGCTGCTTTTGACACAAGTCATATCCCATATCAAGTCACTATTCCAGGTCCCCTTCTATAGACTCAGGGGTTCAAAAATCTTAAGGACACCTTGTTCAATCCTCTGCCCTTTTAGAAGCAGCTGAGTGGCTGCCTACCTTCTGTTTGTATACCTTTATTGACAGGGAGATTACCACTTTCCTTCTTGGCAGTCTCTTCCATCTCTGGCCACCTCTAAGCCATAGAGTCACCATCCTCTACATAGTCTAATCCCTGACCTTTCAGAGAGTTTATGGCAGGCCAGACCTCTCATCCAGGAACAAAGCAGTAGCCCCTTCTACTTTCAGGTTTCCAGGGCCTGAACTGCCCAGGTCTCCCTCCTGCCCTGTCTCTGCCCATCTCAGAGGGGAACAGGGTTTCCACATGCGGTCTGACCAGTACCCCCTCTCTGCCAGAACACCTTCACCTCTCAAGGTTTCCAGGCCTTTCGAGGTCATAAATTCAAGCTGAGGTCTCTGGATGAGTAGGGCCTCCCTCTGGTCCAGCTATTGCCTGGCAACTGGCCATGCCAGGAAGATGCACTTAGCAGCTGACAGGCAACAAAGGAAGAACCAGAGCAGTCAGCCTCACAGCCCAGCAGGCACTACTTGGTAGGCCCCTAGGGGAAGGCAAGAGTTGCTCTTACAAGCCCATGCCAACACACGGGAGCATAGGTACACATACTTCCCTGTGGCCACAGCTGAAGCACTCCAAGAGGTGGCAGCTTAAAGGCCAAACCAGAAAAGGGAGAGCCTCTCTGAGCTAAAAAAAAGACCTCACCTCAGAGCAAGTGGCTCCCACACACCACCCTCGACATCCTACCATCCCCACCCCACTGCCACAGCCCTGCCCAGTGGTGTCCTGTCTCTGCGAACATACTTCAAATGAGAAAAGGCTGCTTTGTAATCTTGCAGGCAGGAGCTCCATCTCTAGCTCTTCTCACAGGAAAGCTGGCCCTTATGTCAAGCTGAAGTTCTCGGCCTGACGCTGAAGCTGTGGTTGTCAGAACCTCACTGAACATGAGTATAATGCAGCTGAGAATGGTTGCCATGGTTCCCTGCTCCTGACCCCCACAAACACTACCCCCAAGCCTCCATGTCTCCTTTAAATCCAACCCCCTGATTCCTCCAACTCGTCCCTCTGAGCCTCTGCTCGAAGGCTCCACACATCCAGTTTTCTCCTTGCAGCCTCCTGGCCACAGCCTGAGCACACACCATTCTGCTCCATGTACAAGGGCTGTCTAACTACCAGAAGGGAGAGGAGGCAAAGGAGGGGACAAGGCAGTAGCTTTGGGAGAGCCACTCACTTCCCTTCACATTTCACCTCAACCCTCCCAGCCTCAGTGTCCTGTCATCAAATGTGATTCAACCTGCCAGGTTGGAGGTGAGGGAGGCTGTGAGGCAAGGTGGTCTCCTTAGCACCAATCAGAGGCTTCCCAAGGGAAGAATAAAGACAAGTTTGGGAGGTAACAAGAGTGATAGGAGTGTCTCAGCACGGCCTGAGCTCAAGGACCCCTAAGACAGGCTGCCTTCTCTGTCTGCAGACATGGAAGTGCCTATTGGCGTGGTGGTGATGCCCCTGGAGCACCCAAGCCAGCCATGCAGTCTGCGCCTCTGCCCTGGCCCTCCCTGGAAACAGGCAAAGCTTGTCCACGTGGGAGAACCTCAAACCAGAATCCCTGACGCTGCTCCACTGCCTAGGGAAGTTATGAAAACATTGAAAGTAAGTAAGAAATAGGACAGAGTGTTGCAAATGCTATTTAAAGAGGTTTTTAGTTCCTGTCAGTTCAAGACCCCCAAAAGATTAAGAGGAATCCTCATCATTTAACAAAGACGAAACCCTGGCCCTTGGCCCACACCCCTTTCTTCCCTCCTACACACAACCCCAAAGTCCTCACTTGGGTACCCAGGGCTTAAAGGTGACTTCCCTAAGGCTTAGCCAGGCCATCTTCCTTTTAAGAATCACTGCAAGTGTAGTTAGAGTGGATATGGGGGGAGATGTGGGACGAGACTGTGGCATTATTTAAAGTATTTTAGGGGAACTCACTGTGGATATCAACAACAAAGCAAGGCTTTTTAGCATGGGATCTAGGGGCCTTTGTACATTTGGATCTTCACAGGAGGGAGTCAGAGACTGGCCACCAGGCCTTCCCAGGGCCCTCGCCCCACCCTGCTCAATAGGCTGTGAGCTATTCCTCTTCTTGGGGCATCCCGGCTCTCCCCACCTAGCCTGCTCTCAGGTGAGACTTGACTTCCCACCTTTTTCTAGGGAGGGAAGTATTTCCAGAGGCTATAGGGGCCCCAGAACTGCACGGTTGAGAAGACTCTTCCAGGCTCTCTAGCCCAGGCAGCACCAAGGTCCCAACAGCAGGGTGATTCACCCAAGTCCCCTCACACCTCAGTGGCTGAGCCAGGGTAGGAGCCCCTTGGTCTCCCGACCTTTAGTGCCACACTTGCCCTGCCCTCAACAGCTCAGCCCCACCATGGCTGCCAAAGGTTTGGGTGAACCATGAGCAGCCAGATCCCTGGAGAGGCTTTCAGGGTTTTAAGTAGCACCACTGACAGAGTCTAGGGGAAAGCCAGGAGCTGAGTGGGCCAGTGCCGGCTCTCCCACCCACATGGCCGTCAGCTCAAGCCACGGGGACCTCCTAGAGTCTGGAACAGAGCTAGGGGAGCTTGCCTTTCCCTTCACAGACTGTGGTGCTGGGCACCGCTTGTGCCCTCCCTCAAGTCTTGGGGCAGCAGGGCCAGTGGGCACCAGATCTCATTCTGTGCTGCACCATCCTGTCCTGGGGGTGGGCCAAATGGCCTCCCAGAGTGTGCAAGACAAGTGGGTGGGGGAGTCAGGGCTATTCAGCATAACACAGGTCTCTTTGGCAGGGCAAGCCCACAGCTGTCCTGCTCACAGCTCTTTTGATAGTGGCCTAAAGGTGGGAAGTGGGTCAGTGACCAAAGGATTCCTACATTCTACCATCCACACCAGAGTCTGTGGGAATACAGTCCTAATCTCCAAAAGCTGAGCAAGGAACCCTGTGCCAGGCCGCCTAGGGCCTATGGGACGTTGGAGATGAAACTGAAGGGGAAGCAGAGAGGAGAAGATGGCTCCTCATCACCCAACAGCCCCGTCCTGTCATGCCTTGCACTCTTCCCGGTGCTGCTGGGTTACAGCCCAGGCTGCCTCACCACCCACCCCCCTCCCAGCCAGAACCCACACACGAGCAGCTTGTCGTGGTCACCTCACCTTCTGACTTTCTGACTGGCTGATAATAGCAGCCCTCCCAGGCCTGCCTGGTGTAACACTAAGGCCTTGGGTGACTCACTGAACAGCTAATGGGCCAGCTTGCTCCTCTCAGGTTAGAAGTGCCTGCCATTTCTCACCACCTGAACCAAAAGGATTCGCACAAGAGAGCCAATGATCTGCTGCCATCTACATGGGGCTGGCCTGGCCACCTTAAAATGCTCTTCACTCCCTCTTTCGTTGCCTGATTGTCATCATTAAAATCAGAAGCAGAAATTGGTCTCTGGGGTCCCTTACAGCACCAGTAAGGCGTCACAAAGAGACCTACCTCCACCACGGAAAATAGAAACCAAACCAGACAAAGCTACAAGGTGGTCACCTGAGACACTCTTCTCCCATTATTCAAATATCACCTCCCCTGACCTCCTTATTAAAAATTGAAACCTCCAGCTCAGCATCACCCACCTGTTTGTTCCCTCTGCTTTGTTGGTGTGCATGCCCCTCACACCAGCTAAGGGTCTTCCCACCCACAACCTGTTTTGTTCTCTACTGTCTCCCCAGGACATAGCATACAATAAGCACGCCATTAAAATCTATTGAACAAATTAATGAGTTTGCCATTGACCTTGGTCATTCCCTTATCACGCTCCAGGTAAGCCCTGAGACTACAGGACTTCCGGGCATTCTCCAGGCAGAATCTCCAACCTAAAGAAACTTGCAATCTGGAGAGAGCAAACACACCTACAGCTATGAATGGCGTGCAGATGAAGCAAATGCCAAGTAGAGGGGTAAGCCAAAGGTGAAGAGGAAGGCTTTATCTCCAAACACGGATGGAGTGGGGTCTGGGAGGGCTTTATGGACAAAAGAGGTCCCTTTGACATGGATACAGATGTTTAGTGAGGTGTACACAGGCAGTGAAGGATCAGATTACCCCAAGCTGGGGAAAAGTGTACTGTGAACTGATGGGAGGACCTGGGGGCTAGGGTGGTCCAGGAACTCAGAGGTAGGGCACAGGCTTGGCAAGCTAAGGCTGATAGTGGCAGATGTTGTCATCACAGGTTCTCACCAGCAGGCAATGGGAAGAGTTTGACTAGGAGAGTGACCCAATCAAAGCTCTATTTGAGAAAGCTCTGTCTGCTGCTGTGGAAGGGTGAGCCAGAGTAGGAGCTGAGGTTCAGGGGGTGAGTTAGGGGTCAGGGGAAGCGGGTAGAGGCAGGGAGATCCCATGGAGGAGGTCATAGACCACAGGTATGCACTTGGTTGGGATATTGGTAGTGAGGATGGGGAGAAGTAAGTGAATCTGTGCTCTGCCTGCCTCCCAGCCAACCTCCAGCCAAGAGCAAGGCAAGTATGATCTTTCTTCAAATTGTGAATTTGATCACCTTGTCGGTCCTCTGATGGCTAATTGCATTGAGGAGGTCCCCCACCTTTGCTGGATCCCTGACTGCCAGGCCTATATTTTTCCTTCATTCTTTTTGTTATTTTTTTGTTCTTGTTTTTTGTTGGTTTTTTAACTTACTTTTATTTTCCACTTCACTATAATGCCAACTCAGCCTTCTCTCCTTTCCCTCACTGAGAGTGCACACTTGCTGTTCCCACTGTCTTGGACCGTCCCCCACTTAACTAAGCATCAACCACCTTCAAGACCGCAGGCAACACCTCCTTTGGTTCCCTAACTGCCAGGCCTATATCTTTCCTTCTTTCTCTGGTCCCCTTTGTGGCACTTCTCACAGCTGTCATTTGCCACTGTTTAGGTGAATACTTATTGAATGTCTGTCTCACCTAGGCTTCCCCACAAGTAAGGTGTGGGACCCAAGGGACACTGGGAAACATTTGGCAAATGAATGAAGATTGGAACAAATGAAGGAACTCCTGTGTCATTGGATGCTGGCTGTGGAGGGCACACCCTCCCAGAAGGAGGCAAGCAGCCTCTCCCAGCACTTGTAGTCTGTTTGACCCAAACAGGGAAGAGGACTTGGCTGAGGGGAGAGGTAATAAGAAAACGAGAGGACAAAAGCCAGTTCCACAAAGGACTTAATTCAGTCCAGCGGGGGCTTCATTGTATATCCACCTCATTTCTGGAGGGAGATCCCAGGGAACTCTTTTTTGGCTGATACAGGGCTGAGCTGGAAATCTAGGAGGAGCATGGGTACCAGGAACACTGCAATCCTACAGTTGACTTGCCAGGCTAAGTAGGGCTTTGACTTGCAAAGAGAGCTGCAAAGTCTGAAGAGTATGGCAGCTGAATAGCATTCATTTAGTCTGGCATGGTGAGGAAGAGCAGGACCCACTCTGCACAGCCCATCCCTTGCCATCTGTGTTAGCCAGGCAGGTGACTTTACCTCTCTATGCTCCACTTTCTCCATTTTCAAAATGAGCCTAGTAATACCCACCTCATAAGGTGTTGAGATGAAAGAAAATAATACATATGAAGCACTTAGAGCAATGTCTGGCACAAAATATGTGCTCAAGAAGGATCCAGTGTTCTGATGGGGTCATCTGCAATTTCCCTCCTAATTCTTCAGACAATGCAGAAGATCAGCAATTGGGGGATAATCCAAACTTCAGTGGCAGAAGGCTGAATCCTGTTTGTCTATAGTCAAAAGAGGCGCCCTGCTAGGAGTTGCATCTTCACTAGCAAATCAAGTCTCTGAGCTGTGAGCTGTGCTATGGGATCAAGACAACATGGCCCAGTGCATCTGAATGCACTTACCCACTGCAACAGAGCCCTATCTCGACAAATATGCATGTCACAACACCTGCTGGGGGCCTGGTCCTATGTGCCTTGCTCTGTGTGGAAAGTGGAGAAGGGTCACTTAGGCCACGGCACTGCCAGGGTCTACCAGCAGCTCACTCCAGAGCGGGGGCTGAGCCCCATCCATCTGTCAGTGGCTCCACCTCCACAGTGCCCAGCCCAAGGCCTGGTGTGGAGTACAAGCTTGGTGACTGTTTCCCACGAGGGAGTTTCGTTCTCAGAAGAACTAATGTGCATTTGGGAAATGGACATTCTGGGCAACCAGCAAGGGCCAACCGCAACCTTGTGTTCTCCCTGAACAGGTGATATCACTCCATGTGACAGAGTAAGTATCGGGCACTAGTTGTGTACTGCCAAAACCAAACCAGCAAAGGTACCCTACAGTGGTTCTCACCCTTCCTAATGCTGCAACCCTTTAATACAGTTCCTCATGTTGTGGTGACCCCCAAACATAAAATTATTTTCGTTGCTACTTCATAACTGTAATTTTGCTGCTGTTATGAATCATAATGTAAATATCTGATATGCTGGATGTATTTTCATTGGTTTAAACCCATAGATTGAGAACTGCTGCCTAGAAGGACTAGCAAGCTAAGAGCCACAGGCTGTGGCTGTGGTCTCTGTGCCTCTGTACCTTCAGGGGGCCTTGGCAAATCCCTCATCTTGTCTGTCCTCAGTTTCCCCTCCATGAGTAGGTACTACATGATCTCCAGGGCCTTTTTTGGTACTAATATCCACCGGAGCATAAGCTCAAGGGCAAGGATTTTGTTGTGCTTCATTTTTACCCCTGATGTTTCCCAGATACCTAGAAGAAAGCACATTGTATATGCCCAGTGAACAGTTACTGAATGAATGGGTACAAATGCTCTCATCAGAGGCTGAGGCAAGAGAATTGCTTAAGCCCAAGAGTTTGAGGTTGCTGTGAGCTGTGATGCCACGGCAAGGGTGACATAATGAGACTGTCTCAAAAAAAAAAAAAAAGATGCACTGTTCGTTGCCATATGATGAAGTGGCGTGTTTGTATTTATAAACACATCCACTGTTTGGTAATCTTTTCTAATGATTTTGGACAGCTTTTAAAGTGCGGTGTGCTCAGATCAGCCTTGAGACAGTTTCAAGTAGAAGCCTTTCTTTTAAATGTTACTTATCTAGATTATCATCTCAACTTTCCACTTATTTTTGGTTATGTTTGTACCTGGCCTGCATGATTTGGTGGTTATCAGAGAAAAGGATGATCAGATAAAACCATATGAGTAAGGAACTATAAACAGACACTACAAATGACCCAAGTCAGATCGGAGAAGACAATGATGACGACGATGAGGATAATGATGGCTATCCTACTTTAACAGTTTGCAAGGTGCCTGCATATCTTTATATGACCTGCACCCCATAGTGCCCATGTGAAAGATTTGGGCATTATTTTAGAAAAATTGAAGCCCAGGGAAGACAAGTGTTTCACTCCAGTGCACCAGGCCAGCCGGAGCAAAAGTGGAACTAGAATCAGTGTCCCTGCCTCTAACTCTTTTTAACAGGCTTTCCTGCCTGGTTGTGTTCAGTGAGCAAACAAGGAGAGGATTGAATGCACAGGTGGCACTTCCTGGGTCAATGCCTGCAGACATGGCAGGGAGAAGGACAATAGAGGTCAAATGGCCTGAGGGCAATTGCTGAACTGAAGTCACCAGATGAGTGATCTGCCATTTCCTTGTCCCAGCTGGTCCCAAACCAAACTCTCCAACCTCAGCCTGTGCCCCCATATCCGTGCTCAGAGGATGGCACCATCCCCCCAGCCCCCACCCTGCTTCCCTCTCTTCATCACCTCCCACATCCAGGCCATCACCAAGTCCCATGGAGTCAATCTCCTAAACCTGTCCTGAATCCAGCTGCTACTGTCCACTTGTCACTACTGAGCAGGGATCAATTGGCGCCCCTCTGGCTCCCACAGCCCCTAACTCATCTACCTGCCCAGCCCTCTTCCATCATACGAAGGGAAATTTTATAAATGCATTTCTCTATCTACTTTAAAATCCTTTCATGACTCTATAATCTTGAGAGAAAGCCACAGAAAGACCCTTCAGGTTTTGGTTCCGGCCAGGTTCCTGCCATCGACTTCCCTTGCCCCCCATCACGTCATCACTGCTCTGCCTCTGAGCATTTCCCCTGCCACCATTCCTAAGAGCCCGCCAGATGCCCCTTCCCCTCTATGGAGATCCTGCTAACTCTTCAATCTCAAACAACACCTTCGCCCTAAGGCTTCCTTGATGCCAGTGGCCACCATAGATTGAAGTGAAGTTTGGAGCAAGTGAAGGAATGCCTTTGTCATTGGATGCTGGCTGTGGATGGCCCGCACTGGATTGGCGGTGCTGCAAGAGCCCAGAGCCAGGTGGGCTGAGGGTTCCAAATGGTTTTCTATCTGCCCAGCTCCTTCACCGGACCTGGAGGGCCCCCAGGGCCGACACCACCTCCCACAGCTCTCCAGGCCACACACCACCCTGCAGAGAGGGTCCATTCCTCCCTAGGAGTCAGAAGGGAACGGGATTGAGTTAGCATGCCAGTGTTCAGAGACAAGGGGTAGCATCGTTTGGTGATAAGTGCGGCAACTTGAAAGCTCTGAGAGAATAAAAAGGATGAAACGAGAAAAAAAAAAAAAAGATCTGCAGTGGCCTTCCTGTTGCTGCTGCTGTCACTGCTATCACTGCTGTGGTGGCCTCTGGAAGTGCCTCCCACCAGCTTCCTGTCTTTAATCTTAGGAACTTGGCAGTAATAATAAGCAGGGGATCCTGCAGAAATCCAGCTTCTGCAGTGCTTGATTGGAGGATCCAGAGAGAGGAGGGTACCAAATGAGGCCCCGGCCTCTGTCCTGCAGATCTCACTCTGCTAGCATGTCTCCTCATTGTGTGGTGAGCTCAGCATATGTTGCAAGCTCATTTAAATATTTATGATGGGTTTTCAAATCAACACTTAACATGTCAGCATGTTGATACCCTATAAATCATACACTTTGCTTGTGAAAGGGTCATTAGTACCTAGTGTAAACTTTTCCTTTTCTAGATGGAGACCTGAGTCCCAGTCCCAGGGGTATTAGTGGCAGGTCTCACTGGCCAGGGCCCTGCCCACTATACCACTTCACCACCTGCCTCTTTCACCAGAGTGAGGACGGAAAAACTTTGGATGCTTTGGAAATGGATGTGAGCCACGTTTATACAGCACCAAGGGAAAGAGGGACACATAATTCCCCAGGAAAGGCAATAAAGGGAATGGATATAGATGACAAGATAGTTCATTTGAGACTCAGAGAAGTGCACATGACCTCCCACTATCTCCCCTGTTCCCTAGGCCAGCAAAGCCAGTCTGTAGAGGGGGTGCCATTCCTGCTGTCTTGACTGTGGGAACCAGCCTTTGGGATATACCCACTCTGTCCCTCCCTCCAAAGGGGCATGGGTAGGGAGAGAGGCTCCTCAGGCAATGCTGATGGAGTGCTGCTTGTCCCAAGCCTCTTGATCAACTTGTGCTCAGATGAATGCCCCACCAACTGCATTTCACTTCCAGAAGCCTAGAATGGTACAACATAATGAGACTTCAAGCAGAGCAGGATATAAATCAATCCTGGCAAAGATACATCCTGACAGAACACATCCTGGTGGGGGAATATGTGTTGGGTGGCCATATGTTCTTGATGTCATATTGTCCAGAGAGCTTTCAATACACTGAGGGTATGTGGTAGGTGCAGAGGCCAAAAGCACATGCTTTGGAGTCAGAGGGACCCGGGTTCATGTCTTGACTCATCTCTTCCTAGCCGAGCACCCTAGCCGATGCTAAACATCTCTGTAAATCAGTTTCCTCGTCTGTAAAATGAGTCTGATAATACCCACCTTGAAGGGTTGACATAGGCTTGTAGGGGGGAAAGTATTAAATGTACTTAGTCCTGGTTTCAGGCACATAGAAAGCATTTGATAAAGGTGACCATCCTGGAAAGGCAGAATTATGGGTGATCTTTTATTCTATATCTGTATCCTAAGCAGGAATTACTTTTTAATGTTTTTTAAAAGGTTATTTATTTATTTTTTAGAGATAAGGTCTTGCTATGTTGTCCAGGCTGGAGTGCAGTTTCTATTCACAGCCACAATCATAGTTTATTGCAAACTATGCAATGAGCATAGTTTGAGGTGGGAGAATCACTTGAGTCCTCAAACTCCGGGACTCAAGTGATTCTCCCACCTCAACCTCCAGAGTGGCTTAGAGCATGGGTGCATGTTACTATGTCCAGCTAGGAATTACTTTTATGATCAGGAAAAAAAAATAGAGTATGAGAGGGAGAAAAAGAAAACTATACCTGAAGCAAAATATTTTTCAAACAAATCTTAGAAGGCAGTGCTGTGAGGACTCTCTGGTCTTCTCTTCATTATCAGAGGGTGGACAGATATTGCCAAATAACAAGGCAAAGGAAATAGCCCAAGCTGGCGTGTACTAGGACTTGTGGTCCTAACATGTGCCATGGGGCTAGTACTCAGTGGCTCTCTTTACACATCCCTGTGGTTACATATGGCTATCTTCTGGCAGCAAGGCAAATCAAAGCAAAACTAATCTATATTTCCCAGAAATAAAAACATCAAGTCTCACATGGCACTCTCAAATCCACACTCTTCCACGATAAAATTTGGGTTCCTATTCTCCAGTTGAATAAAAATGAATGCTATACTTTTAGGTTCTTTTAGACATGAGAATGTAGAGAAAGCTACTGAGAAGGGAATTATTTGGGGAGCAGGGGAATCTTAGAACCTTACTGTTGAAAAGACCTGTGATAGGCTACAAATCGGCCCCCAGTAAATACCTACATCCTAATAACCAGAACCTGTAGATGTTAACTTACATGGCAAGAAAAGAAAGGTTCATGGAAATGTGATAAAGTTCGGGGTCTTTAGATGGGGACATTATCCTGTATTATCTGTGTAGGCCCTAAATACAATCACATATGTCCTTATAGGAGGGAGGCAGAGGAATATTTGACACAGAGTAGAAGGTGATGTGAAGCTGGAGCAGAGAGAGGTTTGAAGATGCTGGTCTTAAAGATCAGAACGATGGGACCACAAGCTCAGGAGTGCAGGCAGCCAGCAGAAGCTGGGATGCATTTTCCTAGAGACTCTGGAGGGATGTGCTGGCACCTTGGTTTCAGTTCAGTGAGGTTGATTTCAGGCTTCTGGCCTCCAGAACTGTGAGACACTAAAGTCCTGTTGCTTGAAGCCCCCCAGTTTGTGGTATTTTATTAAGGCAGCCCCAGGAAACTAACACAGAGCCCTTAGTGTTCAACTAGTCCAATGGTTTGCACACATTTTTAGCAGCAAAATCAATTACTTTTCAAATGGAATCATTGCCTATAGAGATAACAGATGAAAATAGATGGGTTATGGTTGAAAAAAGAGTTTGCATCTCCGCAGTGGCTTCCGAAGTACCTCTCAGAGCCTTCTACCAACAGATTGTGAAAACACGCATCTAGTTCCAGCAACCTCGTTGTTCAGATGAGTAATTTGAGACTCTAGGGGGCTGAGAGATTGGCTGAAGGCCTCTCTCAGAGGGTAGCAAGAAATACTTGTGAGGATGAAACAAGATAAGCTACCCCTGCCTGCTCACTCATCTTTCCTCGCTTGGTTTGACTAAATCCCTGTTTCCCAAGCGAACAAGAGTACTTTGGCATCTCTAGATGAATTTTGTTTTTAGCATCAGTGTCTGTGTTGAACAAAGACTGCCAACTGTATCAAATGTGGCGAGGCTCAAATGAAACATTCGCTCAAGGAAGAGAACAGACCTTGAACATCTTTGGAGTGGAAGAAGCTTAATTCCCGCCTGGGTCTGGAGACTGAGTCTCCTGGGTGCGCATACAACCGTGGACGTGAGGGGACAGACAGGAATGAACAGCAAAGCAAAGCAGCTGTTGGCAAACCCCAAAATCTGAATCCTTAACTGGATCAAGGAGAGCCCAGACAAGAACACAGCTGAAAGCCACAGACAGATTTCTCTTGCTAGATTTCAAAATATTGAAGGTCAGTTTTACTTAAAAGGCCTTTGTGGAGGATGAAGAAAAGGTTACAATGAAACATTCCTCCCCTTTTCCCTCTGGCCTTGGTACCAACAGACAAAACATCAAAAGTCAGGTTCTCTTTGCTCCCCAAGCATAGGTACGATAGGATGGTATTTTAAAAGGGAGCTTTACAAGGGACTGTGAAGAACCCACAAGGAAATTAAACATGATCAGACCTCCTCCCAGGGGTTAAAAATGGGTGATCATTTACCAAACCAATTCAGGATTCATTATGACACTATTTCCAGGGCCATCAGTCCCATTCTAGTTTGTGTCCTTGCTACTCCACCAAGTGGCATTGAGAGAAGTATTAAGTCCAGAAAAAGGAAGGCAGGGGTGTGTTCTGAGAATGAACAAAATGCTGAGAATCCTGAACCAAGACCAGTGGGTGAGCTGACAAGGCCAGCTGCCCGCTCAAGGCTGCTGGGAGGCAGCGCTCAACACAGCAGATGGAAAACAACTGTCAGGCAACCGCAAGTGGCACTAAATGTGGCTTCCTTTGTTCTTTGGTGTTGCTAAGGAGGGCATCCTCCCTCCACTCTGGAGGCCACATTCTTTCTTGCTCTCCAAAAGGAAAAGCAGGATGAGGCTTACTGGCTGTCACCCACTGCTGCTGCCACTAATGGGACAGTGTGTCTCTATGCAAAACACTCCAAGGCACTCCCAGAGTGGCCAGCCTTTCCCAGAAAGGACATACCTTGGGATTTTTCTTTGCTTTTTATCTTTTTTTTATTATTAAATCATAACTGTGTACATTAATGCATTTATGGGGTACGATGTGCTGATTATATATATATAATTTGGAATGCTTACATCAAACTGGTTAACATAACCTTCACCTCACTTCTTTGTTGTGATGAGACATTTTTATTCTACTCTTAATAGTTTTGACATGTACCCTTGCATTGTGCACATTTTGGTGCTCAGTACTATTACAAAATCAACATAACAGATTTTTCTTTTCCTGTGTTTATTTTGGCCTTCAGGTAATGCCATCATTGGTCTGTAAGGTCCCACTCCAGCCAGGTCAATCTGTCCACCTAGCCAGTCCTTGTAATCCTTGTTTTCCACTCTGATTCCCCTCCCCTAGTGGCAACCACTCAGATGTGTTCTCTGGCAAACTGTGCAGGTTAGAGTGTATATGTATGTTTGTGTGTGTATGTGTGTGTATTTTCAAAAGTGGCATTGCCCTGGGGTGTGTCTGGGCTCTGTCTGAGTATTGTCCCACTCAGCCTCATGTGTGTGAATTGTCCATGCTGCTGTGTGTCCCGGAGCTGACCGTTTGCACCCATTTCGTTAAGATCCCTTTTCTCCACTGGTGACACCTAGGTTGCCTCTGCCCTTCTGTTAGCACAAGTAACAAGCCATGGACGTCCTCCTGTAGGCCCTGAAGCAGGTTCCTACGAATGTCACCTTATATGGAAAAAGGGATCTTTGCAGATATGGTTAAATTGGGGGTTTTGAGATAGGGAGATTAGCCTGGATTGAGGGGTGGGGAATTGGAAATGCAGTCACATGTTGTATTAGTCTCCTGTGGCTACTGTGACAAAGTACTATCCCACAAATTTGATGGCTTAAATTTATACTGTTGTAGTTCTGTAAGCCAGAAATCTATAATCAAGGAAGGTGTCCAACTGGCCACTTGTCTTCTGAAGGCTCTAGGGAAGAAACCTTCCTTGCCTTTTCCAGATTCTGCTGGCCCAAGGGGTTCCACGGCTTGTGGCAGTGTCACTCCAACCTCTGCCTTCATCTTTTCATGTTCTTCCCTATGTCTCTATGTCCTTGAGTCCTTTCCTCCTCTAAGGACAACAGTCATTGGAGTAAGGGTCCCTCCTGATACAGTGTGACCTCATTTTAATAATTATATTTGCGAAGGATCTATTTCCAAATAAGGTCACTTCCTGAAGTTCTGAGTGAACATCAATTTTCCGGTACACCATTCAACCCAGTCCATGTGTATTCTTATAATGGTATAATAGGGAGGTAGGTCTCTCTCTCTCTCTCTCAATCTCTCTCTTTCTCTCTCTCTCTCTCTCACACACACACACACACACACACACACAGAGCAAAGTGAAGAGAAAGGTTTGAAGACCCTGGCCTTGAAGATCAAAGTGATGCAGCCACAGCCAAGAAGTGCCAGTAACCACCAGAAGCTGGAAGATGCAAGAAAGAGATTCTGCCCAGGAGCCTCCTGAGAGAATGTGGCCCTGCTGACACCTGTTTCCACCCACTGATACTAATTTTTGATTTATGGACTTGAGAACTATGAGAAAAAAAGATTTCTATTGTTTTAAGCTACCAAGTTGGTGATAATTTCTCCAGCAGCCAGAGAAAACTCCCAGTGCCCTGGTGGGCCTGCAAGAGGATTTCAGGAGGGTCGGCGTGGGTCTGCACATGTGATTGGGGTAAATGCTACCAGGTGACTCTGCAAAGCGCCTGCGTGCATCTAGCTGGACTCTCTGGTAGCACATACACATGGCTCCTCCCTCTCCTTTCCCTCACCAGCACTTGGCATCAGACTGCTGATTTTTGCTCATCTACCACGTGCGCATTCTATCTCATTGTTTCCATTTGCAATTCTCCTATTACGTGTGACTCTGGAATCTGAGCATCTCTTAGCATACTCACTTGCTGGCCTTTTTGGTTTCTCCATCTGAGAATCGCCTATTCATACGCTTTGCTCATTTTCCTGTTGGGTCTCTTTCTTGTTGCTTTACAGAATTTTCTTGTATATATTATCCATTAATCTCTTGTCAGTTTTAAACCGCAAGTATCTTCTCCCCATCTGTTGTCTGTTAAATCTATCAATGCTGTCCGTGGAAAGAAATCCTGAATTTTGCTGTACTCAAATCTATCTAATTCAAGGTTGATGAGAGAGGGGTGGACAGGTCAGGGGCCAGTATGCAAACAGAATAGGTGCTGCTGTGTCTGTGCACGTGTGTGCTTATGTGCGAGCATATGCGTGTGTGCACCTGGACTGTGTATGAGTGTGCACCTCTGGCTGAATGTCAACCCCCAGGGGAGGGAGCATCACCCACACTTTTACATTAACAGTTAACAGTTCGGCACAGCGGTTCTCAGGCTCCGGCGTCACTAGAATCACCCAGATCCCTGGGCATCACCACCAGAGTGTCTATATCAGCACATCTGGAGTGGGGCCTGAGGATCTTTATTTCTGATAAGCTCCCACGTGACATTGGCAGCTGCTGGCCTGGGACCACACTTGAAGAGCCACTCTCTAGTACATAGGGAAAGCCATCATGCCGGTTAAGAGGACAGATGCTTGCCCACTGGCCAAGCAGTGTCAGGGAATCTGGAGAGGGTAAGAAAGTGGCCTGCAGTCACTGAATGCCAGTGCTGAGAGGCACTCTGGGGACCACAAAGTCCTCGATGTTTGATAGAAGAGGAGAATGAGGCCTAAAGGGAGTCGGTGACTTGACTAAGGTCACACAATTCATTGGTGGGTAAGTCCAGATTGCCTGGATGCTGCTCTTTCCTCTTCATACTCTCCTCACCCCTGTTCCCTTAAGACACACACATATGTCCCTCCAATACTTGGGGACTTGCTTTGGAGATGCCACAGAGTGGGGAACCTGCAGCCTTCTGATTTCAAGGTTATTCTTTTTTAAGCACCAAAGGGGGTAAGAAAAGCTTCATCTTTCTCTTCTATAGCCTTTTTAATGAAAGGAGTCGTTTGGTAAAATTTGGATTCAGTCAGAAAGCTACACTCAAGGGTCCAGAAGGTCAGACGTGGCCCCAAGGCCACAGGTTTCCCGCCTTTCCCACCAGCATGAAATTTCTTGTGGCTTGTCCAGCAGAAAGAGGTCAAGTAGTAACTAGAAGGAATCCATGTGACACAGTGCTCTATCATCACTGCATGTGCCCAGGAAGGCAGTGTGAGGTGGTGGACAGGGAGGTGTGGACAGCCCTCCACCCCTGAGATTTCGTCCCTGTTCCCTCTCCTACCTGCAGGTGATGCCAGGCTTCATGAAGCCTCCTCGTGTCTTCTGGCCTTGCAACGGGGACCTGCTCCCTCTCCCTACCCCCCAGACAGGAGGGCAGAGACTAAGGCATTGTCCGCTCTCCTACCTGGCAAAGGAGATAACGTATTCCCTGGAGCAGCAGCGAAGGAGGAGAGCACAGCCCCACACAGCAGCCAGGGCATGGGGAGCACAGTGGGGCCAGGGAAGGGAATAGATGGGAATGGAGAGGAGCAGAGCCGAAGGGGGTGCCAAGAGGGGCGGGCAAATGAAGAGGGAGGAGGACAAAGGGGCGGGAATAGGGACCAGCTTTGGAGAGAGAATGGCTGAAAGTGGCTCCTCCAAGTGGGATCCTTCCTTCACTCTCTACTCTCCCAACCCCTCCAGTTCTAGAAAGCCAGTCCTCTCTAGTTTTCAGAAAAACGCTGGCCAGGCTGGGGAGACTGACAAGGCATTCGGAGAGCACAGTGCCCTGGGTTGCTCCCTCTCCTGTGCCAATCCAACCTTCCGCCACTCACTTGGCTGCTGGGCACCTCACTGCACCAGGCCCTGCTGGATGTGAAGTCAGAGTGGAGTCAGGCTTGGGCCCTGTCAGCCGGGCTCAGAACTTGGCAGTTGGTCACTGCTAAAGTGGTGCTTTGGAACCTTACCCTCACTGTGGGTATTCTGAGGACTTTATATCAACCAGCAGGGAGAAGACCAAGGGAAAGGGACAGGAAGATGTGGCTCAGAATGACCCTTAAGCCCCATTGGCCTGCCAGCCTCTCGTGTCCTACTGCCTTGGCTATCCACAGCCCCAGCAGCTGTCACCACCACCTGCCCTTGAGCTCATAAGGTCTCGTGCAAATGCAGTCCTGGGAGCCTGTGAGGAGCCTCTTTTACTCATTCAAATGCATTTATTGAGCCTTCACAATTTGTCACGCACTGAGCAGGACAATGAGACTTCCAGGGTCCCTGTCTAGGGGAGCTGCCATGAACCCACTTCAATGGTGGGGATGGTTCCAGCACAGTCCCAGCTTTCCTGAGCTTCCCCAAATCCTGCTTCTGCCAGATTTCCAGGGGCAGGCAGTGGACCAATTATTTCCCAACAAGCTGTCAGACCAGCCGGCCTCTGGCCTTCAGCATATGTTCCACTCCCCAGCAAGAGTGGAGACCCTGCCACAAGCCGTCCCTTGAACCCCAGGTCCTCCTCCCCTGATACCTCAAGTGCCTGGTCAGGCCCTTGCCTTGCTCCTTGATCCAGAGACAGCCCTCTAATCAGCTATCCCCAAGCCCTGGACACCGTTCCCTTGTCCCACTAGCATCTGACACCACTGACTGTTGATGCCTCCTGGCTTGTAAATTTCCCTTCTCCTCCCTACCTGGTCTCATTCAGCCTGTCTTCCTTAATCTATCCTTTGCAAGTCCACATCCAATAACAAGTGTGAAGAGGATAGAGAGACCCTGGAACCCTCACAGTTGCCCACAGCTCTGTACTATGGTGCACTTGCTGTGGAGAGCAGTTTAGAACTTTAAAAGATTGAAAATAAACTACCAGATGACATGGCAATTCCATTCCTAAGTACATGCTCCAAAGAACTCAAAACAGGACTCCGAAGTGGTACACCAACTTCATTGCAGCATCACTCATGAAAGCCCAAACATGGAAACAGCCCAAATGGCGGGCAGCAGGTGATGGCTAAAGAAAGTGGTGTCTGTCCATACAGCGGGACATCATTCAGCTGCACGAGAACGAAGCACTGACCTGGGCTGCAACATGGATGGGTGTTGAAAACATTGCATTAAACCAAAGAAGCTACATGCAAAGGGCCATGTCTTGTGTGACTCCACTGATGTGAAATGTCCAGAATCTTCAGGTCCTTAGAGGCGCTAAGCACCTGAGCCCAGCAGGGGTTGGAGGGCAATGGGAGTGCTGCTAATGTGGATGGCTTTCCTTTTGGGGTGACAAAAATGTTCTGGAACTAGATAGAGGTAATGGTTGCTCAACATTGTGAACGTGCTGAATGTCGGTGAGTCGTCCGCTTTACAATGGGTAAAATGCGAAATTTTATGTCATATGTATTTTACTGCTGGGGAAAAAAAGACAGTGCCCAATCCCTTTTGTCTCCTTTCCCACTCTACACTCTTCCTCTGTCCCCAGAGTCCAGCGTGGGTGTCAGGTCCCAGCCCCACCGTGCTTGGCTCCCTTTCCTCCCCAGCCCCCTGAGTCCTCTGGCCCCCATCCTGCCTTCAGGGCCCAGCGCTTGCTCCATTTTCCTTCTCACCCCCAGTGCCTGGAATAGGCCTGAAATACAGCAAGTGCTTAGTGCATATCCCATGAACATGTGAATGAACGTAGAAACTGAGTCCTCCCTGTCGTGTTCAGAAGAAGAAAATGAGAGCTAGTGGCTCAGCACCTGTAGGTCAGCGGCTAGGGCACAGGCCACATACACTGGAGCTGGCGGGTTTGAACTCGGCTGAGGCCTGCTGAGCAACAATGGCAACAACAACAACAACAACAAAAGTAGCCGGGCGCTGTGGTGGGCACCTGGAGTCCCAGCTACTTAGGAGGCTGAGAATCGCTTAAGCCCAAGAGTTTGAGGTAGCTATGAGCTGTTATGCCATGGCACTCTACCCAGGGTGACACAGTAAGACTCTGTCTCAAAAAAAAAAAAAAAAAAAAGAAAAGAAAAGAAAGAAAGAAGGAAAAGAAAAGAAAATGAGAGCCAGTGAGAAGACGTGACTTACCCAAAGTCCCAGGCTGGCCAGGGGCAAAGGTGAGACTCAAAGCTCTGGCTCCACCCCTTTGGCAGGCCCCTTTTCTATCTTCGCATGCCTGCCTTCCCACTCTTCAGCTTCTTTTTCCATCTGCCTGCCCTCATGGGTTCCCAGATCATGTTCCTGGCTGCTTCTGAGGGCTTGAACTAAATGACCTCTGGGGTCTTGGCAGCCCCAATCCATGGAGTTGGTACTGGCCCCCCCATTCACGCCACCTATTACCAGCAGTTGTACAACCCAAAGGCAGCTGATGAACAGCCCCCCGTGCCAGGAAAGCCTCGCCCGGAGGCGATGCTCCGACACAGGACAGCCTCAGGGAACAGGTGGAAGGAGAAGCTGAGTGTCCCCTACATGCTTGGCTCTCAAGGACTGAGTTGCCTGTCTCTTCCCAGTGCTTTCAGCTCCACATGTGCTGCTGCCCACATGCTCCATTCTGTGGCCAGTGGGAAGAGGCCAGCAGGCAAAACCCTTCCGCGTCTCTGCAAAGTTCTCCCAGCACCACTGTGCACTGACACCATCGTGCGCTACCTCTACCCTGGTTTGCAGAAAGGGCACAGGTGTGGAGCTCACACAGAGGCCCCAGGAGCAGGCTGGAGGGCAAGGACACCTGAGGGCACAGAGTCCGGCAAAGGACATGGCAGAGTGGAGGGCAACAAAGAAAACAGGAATCCCAGGAAGGGCCAAAAGAGCCAATCTCACATCATTTTACAAAACTACCCCACTTAACTTCACTGCTCTGTTTCTTCTTCTCCAGGGCCACCCTGCCTCAGCCCCCACAGGAGGAGCCCTGCTGGGGAGCCGGGTGCCTGGCTCCTTGGGCAGCCTCTCCCTGTCTCTGTGCTTTCTGGCCTTTGGCTCACAATTGCTGGGGAATTGGAGGAAAGGCCAGCAGATCAGAGCTGCAGCCCGGTCCTCGGAGCAGAACCCCTACTCTAGCTCCCAGATTCAGGGAGGCAGGAGAGCTTTGAGGGGTCATGGCTGAAGTGCTGGGGCTGCTTTCATGGCAGCTAGAGGTGCTCACAGGGTTTAAAAGCATCTGCAGGCCTCCCAGAGACCTGAATTCCACCATTAGAGATGCAATCCTATGAGTTGAATGTCTCCATCTTTCCTCCCTTTCCTTTTGAACGCTATCGTAGTATTGCTAACAATGCTTGCCATTTGTACAACATTAGACATCCCTCTTTCCTGCAGTCACTGTACTGGTGCCTGGGGGCAGGCCATGCAGGGATGTTGAACCTGATGTTATCGCTGTAGAACTCAAGGTCCAGAGAGGGCAATTGACTTGCTCTAAGCTACCCAGATAGCCTTGGGCTCATCTCTCTCTAGCCCAGCAGTTCACAACTGATGGTAGCATCTTCCACCAAGATTGGACAAGTAAACAATAAAATCCCAAATGAGCCAATGCTTGGACCCAAAATCCACTTGGAGGCTGCTGGGTTCGGAATTTAGGGTCCAAACTACAATTCATTCAGGCAGCTCACAAACATCTTCTGGAATACCTTTTGTGAGTGGGGCCCCAGGCTAGGGGCTTGGGGGCTATGGGAGGCTAATAATGGTTTCTAATCCCTGGAACCTGTGAATGCTAGTTTATGTGCAAGAGAATCTTTGCAGGTGTGGTTAAATAAAGGTTCTTGAAATGGGGAGAGTGTCCCAGTTACCCATGTGGGCCCTGGATGTGATCACACATATCCTCATAGCAGGGGAGACTTCATGACACACACATGCAGGCCAGGTGAAGACAAAAGTGGACTTTGGAGTGATGTGGGTACAAGCCAACCGATACCTTAGAGCCACCAAAGCTAGAAGAGGTTGGAGGTGGTTTGTTCCTAGAGGCTCCAGAGAAAGCATGGCCTTCCAGTGCCTTGGTTTGGGACTTCTGACCTCCACAACTAGTAGAAAATACATTTCTGTCACTTTGAGGCACTACGTTTGTGGTGATTTATTACAGCAGCTATAATAACAAGACCCAGCCTCTGCCCCTGAGGAGTGCCCAGTAAGTTAAGCTGGTAAATTCTATAACAGGGGGATAAGTGTCCTAATGTAGTCACCTCTGTCACAATCCCGGAATTCTGTCCAGGTACCAGCGGGATCCTGGGAAGGCACCATCCACATGCAATACGTTAATAAACCCGAAGCTGACCGAGCTCTGGATTCCTTACAACAGAGCTTCTACTCCCCACCCACCCCAGTTCCAAGATCACAGGTCAGTATGATGGATGGATGAGTACCCTTCTCAGGGACACTTGCCTGCTAACAGGTGCTAAAGTCTCGGGTCAAAGAACTGATCCCGGTAGCGGGAATTCAGGTCCCTGAAATTCTCCCATTACCAACCTAGCTGAAGTGGGATGCAGCCGAGAGCAATGAGGTAAGGGACTCACCCCACACTCCATGCCCCTCTGGGTTGTCCATGCTGCTTGAGATGGAGACAGGGGACCCCAGTCCTGGACGGAATTTTGTCCAACCCTGCCATTCCCCGCAAAGCAGATGCCCTTTTTCTTCCTGGAGCTCATTCGCAGGGTTTCTACTGTGGGGACAGGGTTCATTTCTCTATTAAGGCATCCCAAGGAAAGGCCAGCTACCTGTGGAAGTGACACTGAGCCAGTGAGACAGGTGTACTCTGTAATTTGTCTCTCTTTGGCATTGTTGAACCTGCTGTTTAATGACAGTAACTGTAGTGTGTCCCCTCCTCAGCTATTGCATGGGCTGAATATTTGCCCCTCGCCCCACATTCATATATGGAAGCCTTAACTCTCAATGTGACCATGTTTGGAGATAAGGCCTGTGTAGAGGTGATAAAAGTTAAATGAGTCCTGGTGTGAGTCCCTTCCTAATTGGATAGGGATAGTCCCCTTATAAGAAGAGGCAGAGACACCAGAGATATCTCTGTCTCCATCTCTCTCCCACATGAGGACACAGTGAGCAGGGAACCATCTGCAAGCCAGGTGGAAAGCCCTCAGCAGGAACTGACTTGCCCAGCTCTTTGATCTTGGATTTCCCAGCCTTCAGGACTGTGGCTAAGTCAGTCTGCAGTGTCTATCTCGGCAGCCTGAGCATACTAATGTGTTTGTGGTTTCTCTCACCATCATCAGTGGCTTTGATGCACACATTTTTCTTAGAAGTGACTTCAAGTCCTCTCTGGAAATAGTGGGATATAAATCATAGATTTGAACCAAAGACTTTGTGGCCCCATGGAGATTGGAAACCAGGGTTTCTGCTTCCCAGGCCCAGAGCCCCTTCCCTGGATTTGATCTCAGAGGATCCCCTCACTGGAGCCAGGGGCTAGGTCTGGGCTCCAGCTCAGCCAGTACCTTCCCACTGGCAGGCTCCTGGTCATGCCTGAACACACACATACACTCTGGCTTGTGTGCCCCACAGCCCTTCCCTTGAGGTCCTTGAGGCCTGCCAACTTTGGGTTGGGGGAAGGGGAAGAAAGGAGTCTGGATGACATGCCAGCTTGGGGGAGATGGAGGGAGAAGCTGGGCCTTGGGTTCTGTTCTCAGCTCCCTGCTCAAGAATTGGAGTACATTGTGGCTGAGCGCAAAGCCACCATGGCCTAGAGCTTCTATGAGGTCTCAGCGCCACTAGTGCAGCTTAGTGGCCATGGCAGTGGCTGGTGGTAGAATAGTCTTCAGAAGAATGGCTCGCAGTCACCTATTTCTCACTGTGTGCTCACTGATGTACTAAGCAGTTGACACATTTTATCTCTTTGGTGGTTTCTATTATTAGCTCCATTTTATAGGTGAGGAACCAGTGGCACAGAGAAGTTAGGTGACTCCTCCAAGGTTATGCAACTAGGCAGGAGTAAGAGGCTGACTGCTGAGCTCTGAAAGCTTCAATCATAAAACTAACAGGCCGGTAGGCTGGCTAACTACCCTTCCCCCATCAAGATGTCAGCAGCTGAGTTGACTGGGGAGTGAAGCTTCTCCGGTAACTGAAGGCCACTTGCACAGGTGTCCCTCAGAAGTCTCAGTTCTCAGGAGTCTCTGTCTCTTAAGGGAAAAGGACAAGCATCAGCCCCTCAGGAGCCCTTGTAGGTCTTAGAGGGCCTCTTATCCCTTCTGCTGAGGAAAATGGAAGGGCCAGGAGCTAGCCACCTGCCAGAAAGAAGGCCAGGGGGGCAAGAAGCTGAGTGTTGCATGAGAAGAGTGGGGTCTGGGTGCAGGTGAGTGGGTAAGCACTTACCTTGGAGATTTAGGTTTCTTTTTTTTTTTTTTTTTGTACAGTTTTTGTCTGGGGCTGGGTTTGAACCTGCCACCTCTGGTATATAGGGCTGGCACCATACTCTTTTGAGCCACAGGCACCACCTGAGATTTAGGTTTCTTGCCAACCTGGGTAGTAGAGTCCAGCCTAGGCAAAACATGGGCTCTGGGGCTATAGAAACCTGGATTCGAGTTTGGCTCCATCACTTATTAGCCATGTGACTCTGGGCAAGGCACTTCACCTATATTTGCTTCCTCATCCATAAAACTGATTTACTACATGGGGCTGCAGTGGAAATCCAAGATGGCAGGTGTAACACCCAGAGGGTAGTGTGTGCCCTATAGTGGGTGCCCCGTTAAGAGTACCGGCTGTTACTTTTTGGTCCTGACATCACTTGCTGTGGTCAGCTGAATATTGTCTTCCCAAAGATGTCCATGTCTCAATCCCCAGAACCTATGACTATATGTGTGACCTTGTATGACAAAAGAGACTTTGTAAATGTGATGAAAGATCTTGACAGGAGAAGGGAATGCTGCATTCTCCAGGTGGGACTAATACAAGGGTCTTAAACAGGTAAGAGCAGGGCAGGAGGGTCAGGGAGAAGGAGATGTGATGACATGAGGCACACAGAGGTTGGATGTGGCCATGAGTTAAGGAACACACAAGGCCTCTAGAAGCTGGAAAAGGCAGATAATGATTCTCCTGGCTGACACCTTGATTTAGCCTAGTGAAATTCATTTCAGACTTCTGATCTCCAGGACAATAAGGTCACATATCTGTGTTGTTCAAGCCATTAAGTTTGTGGTGGTTTGTTCAAGGAGTAATAGGAAATGAATAGGGTTGCCTCTCTATGGACATGACCTTTCCCAGCTAATCCCACACTCCCCCAGGTCTAACAGGCCCCTTCCTCTTCATGTGTGCCCCTCCCGGGGCAGGCCTCCATGTCAGGGCCTGAGAGTCTGGTGAGCTGATACAGTCAGTGGGTCTTCAAGAATGATCTCTGGGCCAGCAACATCAGGTCGCCTGCAGACCTACAAGAAATGCAAATGCTCTGGCCCCACCTTAGGCCCACTGAATGGGAAACTCTGGGCTGGGCCCAGGAGTCTGTGTTTTAACATGCCTTTCAGGAGGTGGTGATACACCCTCACATTTGCCTACCACTGAGCTCATTAATTTGCATATCTGAGCTCCCTCTGTACAACAGGCAGGAATGACTGGTACCCAGGGTTGCCCTTGGGCACGACAGGGACCTCTCTCAATGTGCCCTCCAAGTGCCTTTGTCTTAGCAGTTCTTGGGCCGCATTGCCATCCTCCATTTGTCTGTCTTTCCCACTAGACAGGGCATTCTGCCAGGGTAGGGGCTGTGTCTTCTTATTCAAGTCTGTAGACATTCTTGTCATCTGGGTGCTTAGTAGGCTCTCAGTCAATAGTTAAGGGTGACTGCCTGATACTTAAGAGTGTATGTGCCTAGCCCCTGCCTTTCCTGTCACCTGCCAATGAGATCTAGTGGGTTGGTCAAAGGTGTCTGTATGTTTGAAACACTCTCCAGGTGTTTAAAAAAATCAGACTCCGTCCTGTTCCCCTTTTGGCCTAGGTACCACCCTCCTTGCCTGCAGCTCAGTGAAAACTGTATTCTTCACTCAGACTTCCAGATGTGCTCGTTTACCCAGTTCCTGAGGACACCCAGGTAGCCTGGCCAGGACTGCCACAAGTGACCATGGAGAAAACTGTAACTGGGATAAGTGAGCATGATGGTGTACAGGTGTGTGAGGTGACATGTGTGAGGGCATGTGAGGGAATGGGGCAGCGTGGATGTGAATGAGGGAGGGCATGGGAGTGTGAACTGTGTGTGCGCCTGTGAGTGGGGTAAGTGCGAAGGAGGAGCCTGAGGGGTATGTGAGTGTGAGAGAGGGTATGAGTGAGATGTGCATGTGTTGGGGCCAAGGTTGCACAGTGACATTGGGTGTCTGTCCTCTTCTGTGACTGCCTGCCACATGCCAGGTGTGCCTCTGCAGAACTAAGGCCCCAGGCTTCATGCCTCCCGGCAGGTGCTGGGTCTGGCCCCTCAACCAGAACAACCAGGGTCACGGCCACAGCTGCAGCTACACCTTGTGTCCCTGCGGCACCTGCTCCAGGCTTCTTACCCGGGCCCTGCCAGGCAAGGTGGACTGTGTGGAACTGACAATAATTACTACTGGCTTCAGCACAGGTGCAGGGAGAGTTCACTTTGCCCTCTGGCCCTCTCCTGCCGCTCTCCCCAGCTCCTGGGAACACCCTGAGCTCTGTGCCTACACACCTATGGATCAATGAACTGACTGCCCAAGTCAGCTAAGTGGGCTATGATATGGCTTTCAAAGTTGACCCCAAAATCATCACTGACCACTGACCATCTATAAAGCACACACTTATGTAGAAGCTGGATTAATCCAACTTGACTCAAGGGGGGTTGTTTCTTATAAGGCTGGCTTGTGAGCTCTGTCACTGTGGGGCCACTGCCTTACTCCATGCATGCTAGCTTAATAGGTAGACAGTGCTCTGGGTGCTGCTGCTGAGCAGTTCAGAGTATAGTGCCACGCAGGGAGTAGAAAGACACTCAGGCTTTCAGGGCCAGCCCTCCATTTGGATGCCAGCCATGAGTACTCCAGGCAGGCCAGGTGACCTTTGGAAAGTTCTGAGCTTTCTCAGGAGGGTAGGGGGAGAGGAGGATCAAAGAGCTAGCTTAATGGTCTAGACAAGGGAGGGAATGAGGTTGGAAGAGTAGCTAGGGCACCAAAGCTGCATCAGGGCCCGGTGTGTCACCTGTGCTAGTGGGTGATGCGACCATGCTCGTTGTCAGTACACATTGTCACATTGTTTCTTGGCATGACTTCATTTCCTCTTTGCTGCTGAGGCAAGAGGGAGGACAGAATGGTGTCATCGAGGATTGATTCCAGGCCACTGCTGTGTGCCCCCTTTAGGAAAATTGTACCATGGGGCTGAGTGACATGAAAGGGGCTAACCCTACTGAAACTGTCAATGGAGGATTTATATGCAACCCTTCAGGAACATCTGAATCCTCAGGGCCTCCTGCAAATCATGGGTACCTGCCTGGAGGAGAGGACATCTAACCTCCTGCAAATCCCACTTGCTTGCCTGGAGGAGAGGGCATTTAAAGACTAAGGAATCCATAGGCTTGAAGAGGACCCATGTGGATAAACTGCCAACCAGCTCAGGCTTCCTTCAGGTAGGAGAACTTGGGAAAATCTTCCTGTTGGATGATTGCCCAGGTGATTCAAACATTTACTGGAGTTTAAGGACAAGGGTCACTCCAGAGATGCAGGAGGGTCATAGACCGGGACCCCTCAGGGGATCTCACTCAGCCAAGGTGAGCTGCTGCTCAAGGAAGACTGTACTCTTGTCTCTCCCCTCCCCAGCTCTTCTTTCCCTGCCCTGCACTCCCCTACCCCAGCTGCCCAATACCGAATGTTGGCCTGGGCCCCATATTCTCTGCTTGGAGAGCTCCCCCAACCTTATGTCCTTAATGAGGTTTCCCCTTGTTTGTGCTTCTTCTGAATTCTGTACCTTTACCTATTCAGTGCAGAGTCTTCTCTTTGAGGTCTCATTGTCATCTCCAGATCAAAAGAAGCCTTCCCTTCACCTTCACCTCCCCACCCCTACCAGCTCTCCCTCCCAATCTCCTAGTCTCTGCCTGACGTCTCTCTATAAGTGCCACAGCTCAGAGAGGATGATCCTAACATTAGCCATCCCTGTTGCTTGTCCCATCCTCTGGCCCTGCCACTGCCTTAGTTCTTACATCCACTCCCCTCCCTGGCCTCCTGCAACAGCCTCCTAACTGACCCTAGTCTTGGCCTTGATTTTGCCTCTCCCTGCTCAGCTCGGCCCTCCCCTTGAACACTCCCTTGACCACCAGGGCCTCTAAGTAAGATGCAATTGTGATCCTTACTCCTCCAGGATCTGCTCAGGCGTCCCTGCAATGAGCTCCACTTTGAGAAGCACTGACCCAGTCCAAACCCTTCATTCTCCATAAAGGGAAACAGAACCCGCGTCTCTCACCTCCTCCCATGCTATTTGCCACCTTGCACTATGGCCACACACAGAGCAGTCTTCACATTGCTCAGAAGAGGCACACACTTCTCCCTGCCACTCCATTTTCCTAGACCAGAAAAGGGGAGCATGCCAAGGTCACACAGTAGGTTGCTGTCAGGTTTGGTTCTGCAGTGCCTGGGCAGAGGGCTTCAGCACGTGCAACTGGCAGGATCAGCGGGGCCACAGCTGAGAAGGGCTTTGTGACCAGGAGATTAGCACCACCTGGGGAAATTGAGCAAAAGTAGTAAATATGCTGAGGATTATAAGAACCAGGTTTGTCAATGCAGGGAAAGGCAAGTACAAATGTAGAAGAGTGGGATGCAAGAATCAACTCTGTGTTGGATGCCAATGGCAGGAATTGTTGTGAATTCCTGGTTTTAGATAAATGGCTGGTTTTTCACTGGGTGCTCATATGGCATGAGGGGCAGGAGAACTCTTTGGGGCCTTATACAAATACTAATCCCATTCATGAGGATCTACCCTCTTGGCCTAATCACCTCCCAAGGTGCTATCCCTAACACCACATTGGGGGAATGATTTCAACATAGAAATTTTGGGGGAACAAACAATCTACAGCAGTGTGTGTACATGTGCATTACGATACACACATCTATTACCTAGTTCTGTCCACTGAGAGAGGCTAGAAGGAGATACCACAGTAGCAATGAGCAAACCTAGCACACCTCTCCGACTTTTAGTTTCTAAATAACACTGTCCAAGGGCTTCTTGGAGAAATAGCTGATTCCCTAGAATAGTGAAGTTGCAAGATGAGCCTGAAACATCTTATGCTGACAAGAATGAAAGGACATGCTCAAAGAATAATGGGTCATGAGAAAAGGGGTCTCACTCACTAAGTCTGGAAAATACCTGAGTATCAAAATGAATAACACCACATTATATACATTCCATGAAATAAAGTAGGAAGTCATGAGCCCATGCTGCTAGAAACAGACAAACAAATGGGAGGGAGGGGAAAGCTCTTCCTCCAGTGAATTGCTGAATAATGAGGAAGATCAATGGCATTAGAAAGTCGTCATTTGACAACCATACTATTAACAATTGATTCAAGCAAGAATTAGCAATAGATGCTAAAATCAGTGGGTAAAATCTTAATAGGACATGACATTTTATGCCTTTTTTCTCATGGCCCCAAATATTCAAAAATTAGTAAGAGAAAAAGCCCCACTAATTCACCTTACAGAGGAAAAACCTGGCAGACAACACTTGAGTCAACTGATCAAAGTTAATGTTATCCATAACGGGACAAATCCATATCATACCTCTTGATATGATATACTGAGGACACATCATTCCCAAGGTGTTCCTCAGGAACACCAGCCAAACGCAAATGGAGGAACATTCTACAACATCACTGGTCTGGACTCTTCAAGAATGTCATATAATACAAGGAGAGACTGAGAGAATATTCACCCCTGGAGGAGACTAAAGAGACATAACTTCACATAATATATGATTTGGGGTTGGATCCTGGACCAAAAAGGAAACTGAGTAAAAGAAAGTTGTCATTGTCGTTGTTGATGATGATGATCGTTGATATCATAGATCGTTATTCTTTGTTTTTGCTACAAAGAGCATAATTACTTGGACAGTTGAAGAAATCTGAGTGGGGTCTGTGGGTTACGTTATTATGTCAAATATTAATTTCCTGATTCTCACTGGTGTACTATGGATTTGGGAGTAATGGAGCATCACATCAATAACTTCCTTTCAAAGGGTTTGAAAAAAGTAACAATGCGAGAAAGAGAGAGAGAGAGCGTGCAGGAAAGAGAAAACTATAAGATGTGGTAAAATGTTAACAATCAGGAATCTAAGGGAAGATTATACAATAATTCTTTGTACTATTTTTTTATTGTCTTACCCCCAAAAGGTGAGCCATATACCGTAACATTGTGCCCATTAAGTGGGAGCACGCCCATCCCCTTCCTTCCTCCCAAGAATTCTTTGTACTGTTCTTGCAACTTTTCTGTAAATTTAAAACCATTTCAAAATTAAAACATTTCTTTAAAAAGCAGAATGATCTCAGGTATTCTGCCCCCTTCCTTTCCACATAAACAGACTTGTATGTTTATTTTATTTTATTTATTTTAAATGTGAGCTGCCTGTGATAGTCTTTTTTTAGAGCAGGGTCTCACTGTTCTGCCAAAGATGTCCATGTCCTAACTCCCAGAACCTGTGAATGTAGCCTTACATGGTGAAAGGGACTTAGCAGATGTGATTAAAGATCTTCAGATGGGAAAATTATCCTGGATTATTTGTGTGGATCCAATGTAATTACAAAGGGTTCTTATAAGAGGGTGGCAGGACGGTCAGAGTCAGAGAAGATGATGTGATGATGATGGAAGCAGAGTGCTGTGGCCACAAGCCAAGAGATGTAGGCAGTCTCTAGAACAGTGTGTTTCAACCTTTTTCTCTGATGGCATACTTGAACCTATAGTCAAACTTCTGCAGCACACTTAAATTATGTTGATCAAAAAAAGAGTATAAAAAAGAATATACTTACTGTGATTTGAACTTCTTTCAAAAATAATTTAATGCTCTTCTTTAAAATTTCAGAACAATGTCTATAGAGAACTCAAATTAATCCTCAGGAAAAGATCAACAATCCCATATATCACTGGATGAGAGAGGAATAGAACCTTCTCTAAAGAAGACAGATGAATGGCTAGCAAACATATGAAAAAATGCTCATCATCCCTAATTATTATAGAAATACAAATCAAAACCACCCTGAGATACCATCTAACCCCAGTGAGAATGGCCCACATCACAAAAATCTCAAAACTGCAGATGTTGGTGTGGTTGTGGAGAGAAGGGAACACTTTTACATTGCCTGATGGGACTGCAAACTAATACAACCTTTTTGGAAGGAAGTATGGAGAACCCTCAAAGAACTCAAGCTAGACCTCCCATTTGATCCTGCAATCCCATTACTGGGCATCTACCCAGAAGGAAAAAAATCCTTTTATCATAAAGACACTTGCACTAGACTGTTTATTGCAGCTCAATTTACAATCACCAAAATGTGGAAACAGCCTAAATGCACACCAACCCAGGAATGGATTAACAAGCTGTGGTATATGTACACTATGGAATACTATTCAGCCATTAATAAAAAATGGAGACTTTACATCCTTTGTATTAACCTGGATGGAAGTGGAACACATTATGCTTAGTAAAGCATCACAAGAATGGAGAAGCATGAATCCCATGTACTCAATTTTGCTATGAGGACAATTAATGACAATTAATTGAGGGAAGAGAATGAATTTTATATAGTGTTTTACTTCCAATTGCTTCTCAACCTTTTGGCTAAGATCAA
>CAUYON010099490.1:0-12789 GCA_963573935.1 Arctocebus calabarensis
TCATGGCATTTTCTTGATCACTATATAAAGACATTGATACTCTACATTTAATAAGTTTCACCAGTACCCTGCTAAGATGCACCGTAGGTGTGATCCCACTAATTGCCCTCCCTCCACCCATACTCCCCCCTCCCCTCCCCCCAGCTATTCTTTATTGCAATTGTCATTGTTCAAACTCACCAACCTTGGTGTATGTGACTGGCACTGTAACCACAGTGCTATAGGCACCGAGCCACCAAAATTATTTTTTAAGGTGTGTGTTTATTTTTGCCATGTGATCTTCAACTTCTTGTCCCCAGCACTGAACAGAATACATGATGCAGAGATACTAATCCATGCTGAATAAATAATTTTATTAAATAGCTCCATTAGTGCTATTTGTCCTATAAACTGATGTTTATGTATTCGGAGATATACAAAGTGAGGCATATACTTTTACCCTTTTTCAAGGGTTCATATTCTGTTACGCTTCAGTTTGGAGCTCAGAAGATACTGACTGCTGACGTTGGAGTTAGAGTTATAGGAACAAACTCTGGGGGACAAAATAGGGGTAAACTAAAGGAAAATGTCATGACAAGGAAATAGAAAGCTTAGATTGCAAAAACCAAATAAGACAAAAGAAAAAAAAAGAAAACATATATGGCCCTGATCCCCCGGACGTCCAAATACAGAAATACATTAATATAAATGAGCTAACTAGTTGCTTTGGTCAGCCATTTTATCATCCAAGGCATATTTTTTACCTTTTATTCTATGGACAGTGGCCAGTTATTAACTAATAGAGCTAAGATTACTTGTCCCTTACAAAGATAGCTTTGGGCCATTTTGTTACTGATTAAGTCCTACCAGAACAGAGTAAAGAAGGATAATCAGAGGATATAGGGGGTCTTGCCACCCACGTTTTCATTATTTGAGTCCCTATAGTTACAGGATTGTGTGGTAATAACCCAAAATTACTAAATCACTTAAACATTTAGTTCCCACTTCAATTGGCACTGCCCTGAACACGTGGGATCTACCCCTAGACCCTCTGCCACTGACGTCTCTGGATTCCAGAATACGACCTGTTTATGACTAACTACTGATTCAACGCCAGGGGTTGGGCGTCCAAAAGCAGGGGCTCCACAGTCCTCTCCTGCTGGTTGCCGGTGTTACCAAACGGAGCCACTGGCGAGGGCTGGTGTGGCCTCACACCCATCATGATTCATCTCCAATGAGGCCGTGACTGGGCACATTGCCACCCCAGTGAATCTGGGGTTCTGTTGGCATGGAGACAGGGAGGAGGTGGGGAGTGCTTTGGGGGGTAGTCATTGAACTGTCGCACATGTTACAAAGGATTATAGATTTTTCAAATAATTAACTGTCAATAACTTACTTTTCCATATAACCGCAAGGAAATTTATTTTCGTACATATGATTTGAACATTTTTTCCCCTCATAAATAGCAATGAGACTATTTAGTCAGAAGTTAAGACAATCCTCATGTTTTAAAAGGCATTGTCAAACTGTTCTTTTGGGACCTTGACTGGATTAATTAGAAGCCATTTGTTATAATCCAATAATGTTTAATAAAGTAACGAGCACACAGGATACCACCACTCAACATGGAAACTAGGACATTGACGCTAATCTATGTTGAGCTGTGTCATCTTCCTTCCTCATGCACAACCTCCCTAGGTGACCATCTTGGATCCCAAATGCACTGTTCTATCGCTTTCCTCCTTCTACAGACTTCTCGTTTTATAGGTATTCCCAAAAAGAGGACCTCCTTAGTTTATTCACTTCCTCCTATATTGCCGAGATTCATTCACATTATTACACGTGCATGCCTTGTAGCTGTAGTAAATCAGATTGCGTAGCGGGACAGTGGCTTATACCTGTAGTAGCAGCAATGTCGGAGGCTGAAGCCAGAGGATCCCTTGAGCCCAGGAGTTCAGGGCTACAGTGAGCTATGATGGCACTACCGCACTGCAGCCCGGACAACAGAACAAGGCCTTGTCTCTAGAAACAATAAATAGCATAAATATACTACGATTCACTTTTTTGTATGAGTTACCTAGGGCTGCCATAGTAAATTAGTACAAACTAGGTAACTTAAAACTACAAATTTACTCTCTTACCATCTGGAGGCGGGAAGTCTGAGGTCAAGGTACCAGCAGAGCGGTGCTCGTTCTGTTCTCTCAGTTCCTGGTGTTGCCAGCCAGCCTTGGCGAGCCTTGCTGGTAGATGCACCACTCTAATCTCTGCCTCCTTCTCCCTGTGTGACTGTCTGTCTCTGTGCCTCTTCTTTCCTAATAAGGACACCAGTAATACCTATCCGCACTACTCCAGTGTGGCCTCATCTTAACTAATTGCCTCTGCAATGACCCTATTTCTGAATAAGGTCACATTCTGAGATTCAAGTGGTTAGCATTTGAACATATCTTCTGGAGGAACACAGTTCAATCCCCAACAATCTCCTAACAGTGATTAGACTATCTCCAGGGTTTGTTTTTGTTTTTGAGATGGAGTGTCATTCTGTCACCCTGAGTAAAGTGCGCTAGCATCCTAGCTCACAGCAGCCTCAAACTCTTGGGCTCAAGCAATCCCCTTGCCTCAGCGTCCCAAGTGGCTGGGACTGCAGGCACCTGCTACAATGTCTGGCTAAGTGTTCTATTTTTAGCAGAGATGGGGGTCTTGCTCTTGGTTTCCAAATTCCTGAGCTCAGGACCCACCTTGGCCTTCCAGAGTGCTAGGATTATGGGCGTGAGCCATCGTGCCTGGTTTGTCTCCAGGTTTTTGATCTCCAGCAGTGCATTGGTATGAACATTCTCCTTTATTTCTTGTGTTATACATGTGCACAAGTATCTCCTGGATGGCACATGCACACTCACCCACAAATACCTGCCATGAAGTTGGTTGAATGGATTAAAGGATGAGTGATTATTCAACTTCTTGAAGTAACATCAAAGACTTCCCGAGACATCCACTGCTATCAACAACAAATACTTATCATGGACCTATGTCCTCTATAACTCCTGGTATTGTCAGTTTTTTTTTTTTTTTCCTGGCTCACAACCTCAAACTCCTTGGTTCAAGCAACCCAACCCTCCTGTCTTAGCCTCCCAAGTAGCTAGAACTACAGGCATTGGACACCACAACTGGCTAATTTTTCTATTTTTAGGAGAGAAGGGGTCTTGCTCTTGCTCAAGTTGGTCTTGAACTTCTGAGCTCAAGCAATCCACCTGCCTTGAACTCCCAGAGATCTGGAGTTACAGGCCTGAGTCACTTCACCTGGCTAGTCATGATAAATTTTAAATGTATACAAGTTTAAAAATTGTACATAACAATTTGGATTTCAGTTTTCTCTTGAGAAATGAGATAATCTGACCACAACCCATCCCCCAGTAGATGGAATGAGTTCTCCAGATGCCACTGCTGTTTACTTACATCTGATCCTGGTGTTAGTTTGTAGGCATCTGCATTTGTGAATTCATTTCTTTTTTCTTTTTATAGAGACAGAGTCTCACTTTATCGCCCTGGGTAGAGTGCTGTGGTGTCACAGCTCCCAGCAACCTCCAACTCCCGGGCTTAGACGATTCTCTTGCCTCAGCCTCCCGAGTAGCTGGGACTACAGGCACCTGTCACAACTCCTGGCTATTTTTTGTTGCAGGTTGGCTGGGGCCGTATTCGAACCCACCACCCTTGGTATACGGGGCTGGCGCCCTACCCACTGAGCCACAGGTGCTGCCCATGAATTCTTATTACAAGTTTGTACTTCATAGTTTTAAATTTTCAAGACCCATGAAGGAGACTGAACACGCCTCTTCTCTAACAGTGCTTATTTGTGTGGAGAGGCTTAGGGTAATTTATATCATTTTTATATAATGTAGAAATCAACTCATTTTGAAATTTGTAATTCTTTCTCCAAGATCTTTCTTCCTTCCTTCCTTCCTTCCTTTCTTTCTTTCTTTCTTTCTTTCTTTTTTTTTTTTTTGACAGAGTCTGACTCTGTTGCCCAGGCAAGAGTGATGTGGCATCAGCCTACCTCACGGAAACCTCAAATTCCCAGACTCAACTGATCCTCCTACCTCCACCTCCTAGAGTGCTAGGATCACACGCATGAGCCACCGCACCAGGCCCTTTTTCATTGTGCAGAAATTGAGTTGGGCTTGACTCATAACCTTCAGTTTAATAAAAGATCAATCCAGAAAGTAAGGTTCTTGCATGAGTGAAGGTTGGAGTGGGTGGGGTCTGTTGCCTGGCCTAGTCAGGAGTCTGAATTCTCAAACAACTGAGAATTGCTGCAGGAAGAAGCAGGCAGGTGTGGATGGGAGGGTGCTATTGGTAGCAGTATTGTCACTGAGATGTTGAGAAAGATACAAATTTTGTTAGCTAACAATTCTTCTAAGATGAAACAACTATATAATAATATTAAATCTTAATAAGACTCTAGTTTAATAAAACTCTTTAATATATGTTATAGGCAGGGCTTGCTATCTCAAGATAATTGGTATCAACAAGTAGTCACTTGAAATGAATCTACTTAAAGCAAGGACTAAAATTTCAGAATGAAGATATGACAAATTTTGTATGTAATGCTATTGAGCTTATCCTTGATGAATAGTGTTAATTTGGGAGGAACATAATTTGTGCGGTAGAATTATAGTTTATTCCTACCATTCACACTTGATGTTCACAGGATAATCATTGAAAAAAGATTTGTATAAAAATATTTGAGAGCTTCCTCAGTTTCCTGGAGGGCCTTGCTTAGTCTCTCGCACTAGAGTCTACTTTTGAGGAGTTCTTATCATCCTTCTTGAGATTTGGGAAGTTCTCCAAAATGACCTTTTTGTCCAGTTTTGTTGCTTCTTTTGCAGGATTTGCAATGTCTCTTTTAGCTGATTATTATTATTATTGTTGTTATTGAGACAGAATCTCACTATGTTGTCCTTGGTAGAGTGCCATGGCGTTACAGCTCACAGCAACCTCAAACTCTTGGGGCTTAAGCGATTCCCTTGCCTCAGCCTCCCAAGTAGCTGGGACTACAGGTGCCCACAACAACACCTGGCTATTTCTTTGTTGTTGTTGTAGTTGTCATTGTTGTTCAGCAGACCCAGGCAGGGCAGGTTCAAACCCACCAGCCCCAGTGTATGTGGCTGGCATCCTAACTATGGAACTATGGGTGCCAAGCCTATTATTATTATTATTTTTTATTGAGACAGAGACTTACTTCATTGCCCTGAGTAGAGGGCCATCACATCATAGCTCACAGCAACCTCAAACTCTTTTGCTCAAGTGATTCTCTTGCCTCAGCCTCACTAATAGCTGAGACTACAAGCGCCCGCCACAATGACTGGCTATTTCTTTTTGTTTGTTTTAGCAGGCCTGGGTCAGGTTTGAACCCACCAGCCCCAGTGCAGGTGGCTGGCACCCTAACCACTGAGCTACAGGTGCCCAGCCTCTTTTAGCTGATTATTGTTATTTTATGTTTTTAGAGACAATATCCTACCCTGTTTCCCAGGCTGAAGTGCAGTGGCATCAGCATAGCTCACTAGAGCCTTGTACTCCTGGGCTCAAGCAATCCTCTTGCCTCCACCTCCCAAGTAGCTGACACTATAGGTGCACACTACCATGCCTAGCTTATTTTTCTATTTTTTGTAGAGACGAGTTCTTGCTCCTGCTCACGCTGGTCTCAAACTCCTAGCTTCAAGCAATCTTCCTTCTTTGGCCTCCCAGAGTGCTGGGATTACAGGCATGAACCACTGCACCTGGCCTATTATTTTTTAAGAGACGCAAGGTCTCACACTGTGGCTTCTTTTAACTGATTGGACTACAACTGCACTCATCGGAGAGGGCCAGGATGACCAAAACTAGAGATGTGTGACTCATGGTCTTGGATGATGACAGATGCCTGTGCCAAGCACAGAGAGATGTTTAGAAGTCATTTTATAAGTAAGTGATCATGAGTGAATACTGCATTGCGACCTTGGTGAGGAATATTTGGATGTCAAGCAGCTCCTCTGTTTCATTTGCTTCTTTTAATAACCCCACATGAATGAGGCTTTGTTGCCCACTAGGCCCAGTATGTGGCTGTAGGTCCTATGGGAAGATCGGTAATTTCAGATCCAACAACAATGTTAACGTGTGAATATATTTAAGAAATCTTAAACATGGATTGTATTTTAAAGAGCTCTCTTTCTTTGATTCTAAGAGTTTAAATGACTATCTCTTACTGCTAGGTTTTTCTTTTTATATTTTTTGTTGCGGTTGTTTATCTCTTGTTTAGCTGGCCCAGGCTGGGTTTGAACCCACCACCTTCACTGTGTGTGGCTGGAGCCATAACCACTGTGCTATGGGCGCTGAGCCAGGTTTTTCTTTTTCTTTTGTTTCATCAAACTCAAACACAAAAAATTGCAGAAAGGACCAGAATGTGGAATGCATTTGAACATATCAAATTTAAAAAATGGATCCTGTGACTTTTATGACTAGGTAGGGAATCCTTACAGTCTTCTAAATAATTAAAACTAAGATAATTTGGTTTTGACTTAACTCAGTTTCTCCATGGATAGCATACTTCATCGGTATGTACTAATGGGGATATTAATAATATATATTTTAATAAACATTAGGAGGTTTGGGAGGTTTCAGATAAGCAATGAATAAAACTAATTTTTGTAGCACGTATACCAGACACAATGTTAAGTGCCTCACTGACATCTCATTTAATAGAATAGATCCAACTTTTATTTCCCTCACTCTGGAGATGAACAAGTGGATCTTTAGATGATAAGTAGCAAGCAGTTTGTCTTGTTACAAGGCATAGGGCAGGATCTTGTCTTAAGTAGTATGCTTTGATTCCATACCACCCTGTGTCAAGAGCATCTCAATTGTGCCATATTTATATTATTATTCTTTTGAGACAAGTCTCACTCTGTTGCCTGGGCTGGCATGTGCAGCAAGCAGCTTCAGCTTAGCTCACAGCAGCTTTCAACTTCTGGGCTCAAGCCATTATTCTATCTCAGCCTCCTAAAGAGGGGATTATGCCTGGTCTTTATCACCTATAATCAATAAGCTTATATACAAGGTGACGTGGGACTTAGGAAAAAGAGTATTTTAGATATAGAAAGACATGGGTTCAAAAACCACATGAAATTTATGAGGCCAGCACACAGAACAGTTGAGAGAAGAAAGTAATGGAACCCTCTGCAGCCTTGCCTAGTGTCAACAATTAACAGATACATTTATAAACCGTTAATTTTCACAGTAGGCATTGTTTTATGACCATGTAATTATCTAAATGTTTCAAAAGCCTTGAAATTCTCAGGCATAAATAAAGATTTTACTTTTTCTCTTCTTGAGTGTCGGATGGTTTTTAAGGGAGTAAAAAAGTACAGGGTGAGATAAAAATACAACGAAATTTGGAATTCAGTGTTTTCTGCTTACAAATATATTAAGATTTTTCAATTCAAAAAATACCTTTCCTGACTCGGCACCTGTGGCTCAAGCGGCTAAGGCACCAGCCACATACACCTGAGCTGGCGGGTTCAAATCCAGCCTGGGCCCGCCAAACAACAATGATGGCTGCAACCAAAAAATGGCCGGGTGTTGTGGCGGGCGCCTGTAGTCCCAGCTACTTGGGAGGCAGATGCAGGAGACTCGCTTGAGCCCAGGGGTTGGAGATTGCTGTGAGCTGTGATGCCACAGCACTCTATCCAGGGTGACAGCTTGAGGCTCTGTCTCAAAAATATATATATATATATATACCTTTCTTGAAGAAGATATATATGTTTCTATTTATGTATTTATTTATTTATTTTGAGATAGAGTCTCACTCTGTCATTCTGTATAGAGTGCTGTGGTGTCAGTCTATAGCAACCTCGAAGCCATGAGTTTAAGTGATCCTCCTGCCTCAGCCTCCCGTGTAGATGGGATGACAGTTTCTGGCCTAATTTTTCTATTTGTAGTAGAGATGGGGGTCTCACTCCTGCTCAGGCTGGTCTTGAACTCTTGAGTTCAATGGTCTCCCGGCGTGCTAGTATAACAGGGGCAAGCCACCTTACCACTGGGCTTTCTCACACACTTTAAAAAGGTGTTTTCTTTCCATCCACTTCCCACCCAGGTAACCAGTGGTCATAGCCTGGCGTGTTATCTTCCTACAGCTTTCTCCATGATCATACTGTGTGTACCAGTTTAATACGTTTTTAATACTTTTGGTTATTTGGAGGGAATACTTAGACACTCACGTGATCCACAAAACAAGAATTGGTAAAAGTCACAGTAGGGCAGGGACATCCTCCTAGCCCTGTGGTTGTCTGGCCCCAGTAGGTGTTGGCTTGCATTGGCTTCATATGTGTTCTCCCATCATTTGTTTAAGCATTAAAATGAGAATACTGACTTTTATTCTTCTGCCACTTAAAAAATTAGCTTATTTCGACAATATGCATTTCGCTTTTGTCATAGGACAATATACCTTGGGGATTATTTCATAAGGTATATTGACATATCTCTTTTTTCTCCTTTTTTAAATAGTTACATAGCCTTGCAGCTATGTGGATGCATCAACATTTATTTAACCAGTCCCCTCTTGAAGATATTTAGGTTGTTTATAATATTTTACTATTATAAACACTGTGAACATATCCTTGTACATTTGTTATTTTGCATGTGTGCAAATGTATCTGCAGAGTAAATTCCCAGAAATGGGATTGTTGGGTCCAGATTAGCTTTTTTTTTTTTTTTTTTGTAGTTGAGATTTTATTGGTTGTATTGAGCATCAGTACAGACATTTCAATTTGTACACAATTCTTAACATATGTACCCCAAATCTAAAAAGCCGTTTATTGTCATTCTTTTTTAAACAGAATTATTATTAATTATAATAATTATTCCAGTGACTTTCCAGATTAAAATTTGGAGGCAAATTTTCCTTAAGAGGATACCAAGTACCAGTATCTTTAAATGTTGATAAGCTATTAGGTTCAAGTCCCACCATTCACATTTTATTACCATATATGCTACATGCTCAGATTTTCAGTCCTTCACAGCACAGTAACAAAGTTATTAGGGAAACGGGAGCACCACAACCAAAGATGTTAGAGAGCGTACAGTTCTGACGCGGAGAGCCACGATCCCGGGGGTGGTTTTCTTTAGGAAACAATTCTACTACAAAACAACATGGGAAATGAAGTAATTTAACATGTTCAAACATTAAATGCAGGCCTGGGACTCCATATTGCCATTGACTATGTTTTGTATTACAGGATACAAATACTAGCCCCCATCTATGGAATGTTAAGCTCACACCCAAGACAGTCAAAGCCTCCCATTAATTCAACACCCCACACTATTTTCTGGTTGTACCAAAAAATAAACAACCAGCCAATGATTTCACCTCTTAAAAAAAAACATTTACACTTAAAAAATGGGATGAGGTGGGATTCCTTCCTTCTTAGAAATGTTTCTAGAGCTACTAAAAAACTTGCATTTACAAAATCGTTGATAAAAATATTCCTCCGGATTGTACAAGAAGGGAGACAGGGGCACTGATAAGACATGCGGTCTGGTATTAATCAGACTTGGCCTCTTTCTCTCCTGCAATCAGCGGTTGGATTCTCCTCGGTTTTAGTTTCCCCATTTTCTGCTGGTAAATCTTCAGTTTCTTGGTTGGCCACTTCGGCCTGCTTTCCCTTGGCTCCTCTTTTCCCTTTTGGGTGCAGTTTTTTGTCTGAAGATTGATCCCTTGCCGCGGCCTGTTTTGGCTTCGTTTCCACTTTCGCAGGAGCGGGTTTAGCTGACAACCGCGCCGACCTCCTCTTGGGCTCCTCCTTCCCCGCGCCTTCGGCAGAGCGGACCTTCCTCCTCTGCATCTGGGCGGCGGGCAGGGCGCGTGCGGGTGCCTGCGGGCCGCTGCCGCTCCTCCCGCCGCCGGAGCTGCTGAGACCCGCCTCCAGATTAGCTTCGACAGCAATTCCTTAATGGCCTTCCTTGGCTGCTGTGTGCTTCCTTTCCCGCAGCAGAGCAGCCAAGCTCTTGTTCTCCCAAAGCTTCAGTAACCGCACATGTTGGTAAACTGCTGGAATTTTGCCATCTGATAGGTGAAAGATGTTAAATCGGTGTGGTTTTAATGTGCCTGTCTCCTATCGCAAGTGACAATGAAACTTGCACCTCGTGTGGGACGCATCCCTGGTTCTTTGTAAACTATATGCCCGGATCCTTTCTCTACTTCCCTTGTAAGAGAGCAGCCTTTGTAATGAGTTGCAAATGTTTTTTTCTGTTTCTTAGTTATCTTTTGCATTTGTATTTTAAAAGGTAGTTAGATTTATCTTTTTTTTTTTTTTTCTTTTATGGTTCTGGCTTGAGGCAGAATTAGAAAGACCTTCCCCTTCCAAGGTTATAATGAAAGTTGTCCACCAAATTTTATGATTTGATTTTTTTATTTTTGTCATTTGAAATCTATCTTGATATAACATATAAACTATGATCCAATTTTATTTTATTTTTCCTTATAGTTAAACATAAGTTTTGACAACGTTATTAAGAGTTGTCCATAATTTCTCTCAGATATCATACTTATATATTATATTCCCATATTACTGTAATCTATAAGCTTATTCTTGTGATCTATTTTTATGTCAATGCCAGAAGATTGAAATTTTCATGGCTTTAAAATCTATCCTATTTTCATATATATATATGGATATATACACACATGTGTTTTCTGGCTACTCTTGCTTGTTTTATTTTTCCTTGTGACTTTTATAATCAAATGCTTGCCTAGTTCCAACAAAGCAAAACATAACAAAAGAATCTGCCTGTAATATTTTTATTAGCAACATATTTATAAATTAAAATAGGGAGAATGATCTCTTTATGATGTTGAATCTTTTTAAGGATGGAATTGTGTACTACCATCCCTCTGAAATTTATGTGTTTAAGCCCTGAGCCCTGGTACCTCAGATGTCACTGTGTTTAGAAACAGGGAGCCTTTAAAGATGTGATTAAATTAAAGAGAGGCTCTTAGGGTGGGCCCTAGTTCCATCTGACTGGTGTCCTTAAAAGAAGAGAAAATTTGGACATTTAAAGAGACACCAAGGATAGACTGACACCGAGGAACAGGCTATGTAAGGACACAGTGAGAAAGTGGCCATCTCTAAGCCCAAGAGAGGGGCCTTTGAAGACACAAGACCTGCTGACACCTTGATCTTGGACTTGTAGCCTCCAAAACAAAATTCTATGTTTTTCTGAGACAGAGTTTCACTATGTCGCCCTCGGTAGAGTGCTGTGGTTCACAGCTAACAGCAATCTCAAACTCTTAGGCTTAAGTGATTCCCTGGCCTCAGCCTCCCAAGTAGGTGGGACTACAGGTGCACAATGCCTGGCCATTTTTTGATTGCAGTTGTCATTGTTGTTTAGCAGGCCCCAGCTGGGTTCGAACCCACCAGCCTTGTTGTATGTGGCTGGCACCCTACCCACTGAGCTATGGGCGCTGCCTCAAAATTCTTTTATTCAAGCCACGTAGTCTGTGGTTCTTTATTATGGCTATGGCAGCCTTATCAAACTAACACCATCCTTTATCCCAAGCTAGGATATTTCTTTCTGTTTTTTTCAGTTGTTAAAAAGTAGTATATTAAAGGTTTTCTTCGCTCAGTTCCTGTATATTTTTTTACACTCATTTCTAGGTATCTTAAATCTTTTGTGGGGAAAGGGAATGCTTCTTCAATAAAATGAGTTAACTTATGATTTTTAAATGATACCTTAAGCCCAAGAGTTTGAGGTTGCTGTGAGCTGTGATGCTACAGCAGTCTACTGAGGTCAACATAATGAGACTCTGTCTCAAAAAAATAATAATGATAATTTAAAAAATAGGTTATCTTTTGGTCATTAATTGGTAATGATCTGTAAGATAATGTTTAGTGTTTTATTATATCTTCAAATATTTTCTCGATCTTTCATTTTTCTTTTTTTTTGTTAAGTCATAGCTGTGTACATTAATGCAATCATGGGATACAATGTGCTGGTTTTATATACAATTTGAAATATTTTCATTGAACTCGTTGGCATAGTTTTCATGGCATTTTCTTAGTTATTGTGTTCAGACATGTATATTTTACATTTAGTAAGTTTTGCCTGTCCCCTTCTAAGATGCACCATAGGTGTAGACCCACCAATTGCCCTCCCTCTACCGATCATCCCCCCTCCCCTCCCCTCCCTTGCCCCTTTCCCCATATTCTTGGGCTATAATTGGGTTATAGCTTTCACATGAAACCTACAAATTAGTTTTATAGTAGGACTGAGTACATTGGATACTTTTTCTTCCATTCTTGAAATACTTTGCAAAGAAGAATATTTTCCAGCTCCATCCATGTAAACATGATGTACATATACCACAATTTATTAATCCATTTGTGGGTTGATGGGCACCTGGGCTTTTTCCATGACTTAGCAATTATGAATTGGGCTGCAATAAACATTTTGATACAGATATCTTTGTTATAATGGGGTTTTTGGTCTTCTGGATATATACCTAGTAGAGGAATTATAGGGTCAAAGGGCAATTCTATTTTTAGATCTCTAAGTATTCTTCAAATATCTTTCCAAAAGGAATATATTGGTTTGCGTTCCCACCAGCAATGTAGAAGTGTTCCTTTTTCTTCACATCCAGACCAACATCTCTGGTTTTGGGATTTTGTGATGTGGGCTAATCTTACTGGAGTTAGATGATATCTCAAAGTAGTTTTGATTTGCATTTCTCTGATGATTAAGGATGATGAGCATTTTTTCATGTGTCTGTAGGCCATGCGCCTGTCT
>CAUYON010099491.1:0-14163 GCA_963573935.1 Arctocebus calabarensis
TTTTTTTTTTTTTTTTTTGAGACAGAGCCTCAAGCTGTCACCCTGGATAGAGTTCTATGGCATCACAGCTCACAGCAACCTCTAATTCCTAGGCTCAAGTGAGTCTCTTGCCTCTGCCTCCCAAGTAGCTGGGACTACAGGTGCCTGCCACAACGCCTGGCCATTTTTTGGTTGCAGCCATCATTGTTTGACGGGCCCAGGCTAGATTCAAACCTGCCAGCTCAGGTGTACGTGGCTGGCGCCTTAGCCCGTTGAGCCACAGGCGCCGAGCCTGAACTAGAAGGACTCTTATGTGTGACTTAGTCCATTTTCCAATTCTTTAGCTCTATGGTGGCAAGGTTCACACTGTAGACTTGTATTTGTAGTAAGAGGCACAGAGATGTATATGTTAGAAATATTTCCATCCATAGTGTCTATTAATGTTTTATTTGAAAAATAACTGCAGTAGTTAAAAAAAAAACTGGTGTCTCCCTCTGTCTTTCAAAGTAAATAAATTTTGTAGACCTTGAAGGTAAAAAAGATTATATCTTAAAAAAAAATTTTTGCCTGTGGCTTAATAAACTTGTATTATTTTTTGTTATTTTTTATCAAAAGAATTTGTTTCTCTATCACAAAAATTAGATAACCACACCACCAACAGCAAGCAGCAAGGTCTATAGAGTTACATTGATGGTGGAGAGTTTGTTGGGTAGTCCCAATGTCCCAAAGGTCATACAAGAGGAAAAAAGGAAAAAGAATGTCTTAAAATTTAATCAGAATGCTTCTTTCCATGTTTTTTTTTAATTGAGATATAATTCATTATTTCAAAGTATACAATTAAATGTTTTTTAGTACATTCATAGAGTTTTGCACCCATTGCCATTAATTTCAGAACACTTTTGTTTACCCTAGAAAGAAACCCCATATGTATGAGCAGTCACTATCCATCCATCCCGCCCACCAGCCGCTGACAACCACTAATCGGCTTTCTGTCTCACTGGATTTGCCTAATTGGAACAGTTCATATCAGTGGAATCAAATGATCTGTGATCTTTTGTTAATGGCTTCTTTCACCTTGTCTAATGTTCTCAAGGTTCATCTGGTACCGCTAACTTTTTGAGTAAGCGCAAAAAAAAAGTTTTCCATGGTAGCTGTACCATTTTACATTTCTACCAACAATGTATTAGGGTCCCAGTTTTTCCACATTTTTGGCAATACTTGTTATTGTCTATTTTTTTATTATACTTGTAGTAGGTATGAAGTGGTCTCTATCTCATAGTAATTCACTTTTTAAATGTCTATATGATCATACAGTGAACTTTTAAACATTTATTTTTCTTACATATGTTCTAGAGATTGGAAAAATTTAAAGAGACCAAAAGAATCAGCATATGCCTGAATATATTAATCTATTTACCTGAAAATTATTACAGTGTAGTTTATTAATATTGTTCTTTATTTCTGATTATTCCAGAGGCAGCAGTTGGGGACAGCTGTAGAATTGGAAATAGCCAAGATGCTTGAGGAGAATACAAACATCCTTAAATTTGGGTATCAGTTTACACAGCAGGGACCACGAACCAGGGCAGCTAATGCTATAACAAAGAACAACGACTTAGGTAAGATACATGCAGTATCCAGTTGAGTTTCTGAATTGTACCATTAAGCTAACATATTGAGCAAACTTTTTTCACTTTTAAAACTAAATGTTAGAAATTACTCGACCTTTGTTTCTAAAATCAGTACAGACCTTTTTATATTTATGGAATTGGAGTTAAATTTAATCAAGGTAGTAGTGATCATTGGGTCAATGGTAAAATCAGCTTCTTGTGATAAATATATATATATATATATTTTTTTTTTTTTTTTTTTTTTTTTTTTGAGACAAAGCCTCAAGCTGTTGCCCTGGGTAGAGTGCCGTGGCATCACAGCTCACATCAACCTCCAATTCCTAGGCTCAAGTGAGTCTCTTGCCTCTGCCTCCTAAGTAGCTTGGACTACGGGCGCCCGCCACAATGCCTGGCCATTTTTTAGTTGCAGCCACCATTGTTGTTTGGCAGGCTAGGCTGGATTCGAACCCGCCAGCTCAGGTGTACGTGGCTGGCGCCTTAGTCCCTTGAGGCACAGGCGCTGAGCCAATAAATATATTTTATGTTTTCTACAATAAACATACATTTTGTTCTCAGTTACAAATCAGTCCTTAAAGCTTTTAAAAGAAAGATTTTAACATTACAGGGAAGTTTTTTGCCCTTTTTATCAAGTAGACCCAGATAGAAATTTTATATGATAAAATATAGACTATAGAAATATATAAAGTATAGAATACTCATCATTTTCACCCAAGTTTTATAGTCTCTAGTATGTAAATGTTTGCTGGTCTGCCTGACAGAACTGTTCTGGGGCAGTGCCTTCCCACTGCAGACATCTGGGTCACTAATCTCATTCTTCCGTGGATCCTATTAAATTGCTGAGGCTTGTAGCATCTGTTTAAAATAAATTTTCCAGCCAAGACTTAATTAAGGAAAATGTTGCTTAAAATTTTATGTCTACATGTTTTCCAAAATTCACTGTTAAGTTATGGTGTTTGCCATTGGAGTATTTTAAAAGATGCGTTTTAGGCAAGAATTAAAATCAGATTTCTCAAAAGGAGTAACATTTCAAAGGAGATTTCTCAAATGGAGTAACATTTCAAAGTGCTACAGTTGTTTTAAGCTTCAGACACATTTGAGTTTAATTCTTTAAATGTTTCTAGAGCAGAAAAAATGCTTCATTGCTTTAATCCAGATCACTGTAAAAAGTGTTAGTTCACTGGCCTGGTGCAGTGGCTCACGCCTGTAATCTAACAGTCTGGGAGGCTGAGGTGTGTGGATTACTTGCGCTCATGGGCTGGAGACCAGTGTGAGCCAGAGCAAGACCTTGTCACTAGAAATAGCTGAACGTCGTGGTGGATGCCTCTAGTCCCAGCTACTTGAGAGGCTGAGGCAAGAGAATTGCTTAAGCCCAAGAGTTTGAGGTTGCTATGAGCTATGATGCCAGGGCACTCTACCCAGGGTGACATAGTGAGACTGTCTCCAAAAAAAAAAAAAGATATTGGGCAGTGCCTGTGGCTCATCGAGTAAGGCGCCAGCCCCGTATACCAAAGGTGGAGGGTTCAAACTCGGCCTCAGCCAAACTGCAAAACAGAAAAATAGCCAGGCATTGTGGTGGGCACCTGTAGTCCCAGCTACTCGGGAGGCTGAGGCAAGAAAATCGCCTAAGCCCAGGAGTTGGAGGTTGCTGTGAGCTGTATGATGCCTCGGCACTCTACCGAGGGCAATAAAATGAAACTCTGTCTCTCCAAAAAAAAGATATTAGTTCACACCCTTACATCCTTTCTGTCTTTCATATGACTGTAGTTTCCCATAGGATATTTTAGCCACTTAATTTTTAAAAGGAAAAAATGGATGTATTTTGGCGTATTATTGATTCTAGATATAGAAAGTTTATTCTGGAGCTAGCATTATGCTGTGAGCCACTGATCAAAATCTGCAGGCTGTTGTTAGCATGTACATAACTCGCTTGCTCTCAAATTTGGGCTTTTATCCATGCAATTCCTTTCTCTAGAAATGTCCTTATTGTCAGTTTATGCCTGAAAATCTAGTTTGGATCAGAATGAAACCTGAGTGGAAGTCTAGGGAGTTCCCGGGACAAAGCTGTTCGATTTCTTTCGATACTGCTTTGTCAGACCACAACTACTTCAACACGGCCTCCTCGCCAACAAACAGCCAGGGAAAGCAACTCCACTGTTCAGGGTCAACATAAAGCAGCCGAGGAAACAGTTTTCATGTGCTCCCCTCATCTTCTGCCTGCCAAAGTCTACCTTACTCTAGTGCGGGACATTTCCTTTCTTACAGAAATTGGGCAAAGTGTCTTTTACTAAAGGCTCTGCAGAAGAGCTCACAACTGCTAAGGCCTTGCAAAGATTAATGGCCCTACCATGACACTTACGGATTTTTCATTGTACAGTTCCTGGAGGGACAGCTGCTGGAATCACCTGCCCCTTGGGAAAAACTTAAGTAAGAGACGTTGCGGATACAAATCTGCTGGGTGAGAATTCTAGGACTTGTTTTAGAGAAGAAGGAAAAGGGGGGATATTTCTGGCTTAGTTTATAGCTATTTAAGTACCAGAAACTTGTAACCATGAGCTGGGTTCAATTCTATTACCTCATTTATTTACTTAATACAATTTTATTAAGTACCTAGTATGTCTCAGGTATGAGGTTAAGAGAGTTATGGATTCAATAGCTGGACACGGATCCTGCCAAAGACCTGGACCCTGCCCTCAATAATCTTATAGTTTTTGAAAACAGACGATGTCACCAAAATATAAATGATTTTCTATGTAAAAAGCAATTAAAGAAGTGTGACAAAAGCTATGACAAGGCCACGCCTGTTCAAATGTCTAACAATGATCTTAGAAACTAAAAATATACACTTACATGTGGAGAAACATGCTCAGAGAAACATGCGCTGAGCATGAAACTGCCTCCAGCTGACCAGCTGCAGGACCTGCTCACTGTCCTAGTGCCCGAGTTCCACGCCAGACTGACTAGATCAAAATCTCTTAGGAAAGGAAAGCCAATCATCTATGTTCCTAAAGCTTTCCAATAATTTATAAAGTTCAACTAGACTTGAAACTTGTTTGCAGCTAATGATAAAATGTGGTGTCAGGGCAGCACCTGTGGCTGAGTGAGTAGAGTGCAGACCCCATATACCAACAGGTGGGAAGGTGAGAAAGGAGACAGAAATGGCTCTTTGTCCCATTGCTCTCTGCTGTGCACAAGGCAGTGGCAGCCTCCCATCATTCATCCGTTCAGCTTGATTTTTTTTTTCCAGCCATGTACCCTGACCTCTGCCTGTAGGTCCAGGTGGAAGGCCTAACCATCATGTTTTCTGACATACAGGTCTCAGCAGCCTGATATATAGTAACTCAAAAGAAGTATCAAAGAATAAGATTTAAAACTTATACAGGAGGTGCCTGCAAAAAAAAAAAAAAATCGCCTAAGCCCAGGAACTGGAGGTTGCTGTGAGCTGTGATGCCATGGCACTCTACCGGGGGTGACAAAATGAAACTCTGTCTCTACAAAAAGAAAGAAAGAAACTTATATAGAATCTCTTGGTCATACTAATGTTTTTCATATCACAAATGGGGCTCTATCTGATTCTTGGTGTTCTAATTTTGATAACATCCTTCCCTCTCTCATTGTTTTCTTCATCTCAGCTATTCATTAAAATAATTCTGCCTACTTTCTATCTTTCCAACTAAGAAGTATCACAGCTATAACAGCAAAGTTGTATGGTATACATGCAATATTCGATTTAACTTTGAATCTTTACTTATTATCTTTACGCTAGCTAACTACATAATCCATCTTCTACACTCTTTTTATTTGCTGTACGGTCCTATAGATCTTGTTTATAGCATATATTTTTTATACCATGTATTTTAACATCTGAAGTGGTCTGCCAATAATATCTAAACCCTGCTGCGATTCAGATGTTTCTTTGCAGTGTTCTACCCTGAAGAATTACCTGAAATTTGCCTTTCAGAAATTTCTGTATTTTTCAGAGATCTATATATATGAGTAAAGTTTGTATTTGAGGGCTCAAGTTTCTTGGGGTTTTTTTGTTTGTTTTTTTGAGACAGACTCTCACTCTCCTGCACAGGCTAGAATGCCTAACTCAAAGCAATCTCAAACTCCTTATGCTCAAGCAATCCTCTGGCCTCTCTTGTAGGAGGTTTTTGTTTATTTTGTATTATTTTGTTTTTTTCCCCCCCAGCTCACACCTAGTCAATGGCTGGAAAAGCTTTTCTACGCTTAACTTGAATGTCTGATCTCATCTATTAAAGGGCTACAAATAGAAGCTAGTAGCCAGAAAAGCCCAAGAGCAGAGTGTCTGTGGCCCAGCCAAGTGCACCGGTCAGCTTCTAGTTCCTCTGCCAAACAGCCAATTTAGGCTGAAGAAAGAGGCACTTGCCTTCAGACTAGCTTCCATAGACCAAGGAGAATAGAAAATTAATAGACCAATAATCTAACATAAACAGAGGAAATTACTGGGGAAAGTATCAAAACCAGTAATGTGTAAATGCGAGTCCTCTAACAACAGCTATAGTGGCTTTCTTCACCCCAAACAGACAGCTGACGAGGGCTTGAGGACCATCTCAAGGCATTTATTGAATGCCTAGTCTTCTCAGTAATACGTCAGGCAGCCATAAGATGCAAGTGCCATTATTCTTCTGTTACAGAGGACAGGTTGGCTCAGAGAGATTAACTGACTTGCCAAAGAACCAATATAAGGGAAGTGGCAACCATGATTCTCACTTTGTCACTGTCTGGGACCTGGGCTTTTTGTCCTCTCTAAATAGGGGGTTGGCCACAACACTAAGGAGCCTTAAGTTGGTGGCTGTCAGAGAACGCTCTCTGATGGCTGGTAGATAAGAGTGCAAGAAGCAAAGATTCCGAAGTTTGAAGACCTTGCCCTGCTGCTGATGAGCACAGCTGAGTGGTTTGGCATTACTAGTCCATGAAGAAGCTGAGAGTCCTCGGATATATGCGCCTTTCTTTACTTCATCAGCTGAGCTAGTTGGCTGGCTACTTTGACAGGCAAAGTTTATGAGAGCCAGAGTGACCTTACCACATTACCAGGGTCTGAGATTCTCATTACTTTGCATTTGTTGTTTTGTCAGAGCCCTGAACTGGTTAATTTTGTAGGAGACAAAAGAAAGAAAATTTGGAAAGCAGTAGTAAGTCACTTATGTTTGAAAATGACAAAAGTGTTTTTGGTATGTTCTTTTATAGACTAAGAAAATACATTGTAGTGTCTGATCAAGAGATGATGTAAATAGTTTCTTTTGGTATATTCTAATCTCTTTTGCCAGAATGTCATTTCAGAATTTAACACAGTAATTTATTAGTCTTTTTTTCTAAACCCAGGTATACATTTTTTCAATAAATAAATGACTTGAAGATAATTGCTGACCATGCTAGTTTTAGGTTTCTAGAGCTGCTACTGTATAACCACATAGGTATTGAAGCCCCTTGATTCTCAACAGGTAAATGAAGGTTTGTTTAAGTTATTAATTATCATGTTAAAAATAGATATTACATTTTGATAAAACTATAGCTGGATTATGCAGAAACTTGCTTGTTTATTATAAGCAAATCAGCATTGTAAAAACTAATAGTGATTTCTAACATACTTTAATTTTTCTTGTAGTGCGTAAGAGACGGGTTGAAGGAGACCACCAGTAAGCCCATCAAGGTATAATACTTGGAAGACTTCAAAAGATCACCCAGGGCTTACTTGGGTGACATCAGATACAAAATTTTCCTCGATAGAAGGGAAAAGACTGGAAAAAAAATTCTTTTATGATTTTAAAACAGTGTATTTTTTTAGTATAAGTTGTTATTAGTGTCACATTATAAAATCAATAGTAGATGATATTTTATATTTTGAAACATTTCTACTTTCTACTGAAATCAATTTGAATTTAGCTTAATTGAATGATTTATGATGGATCTTGGGCAAAAAAAATAATTGTTTAAAAAGATTCAGAAGGCATTTATATAGAATAATTTGAATATTTTGAGGACCATTTTTTTTTTAAATTGAAAGAGACAGTGCTGCTATCAAAATTGCTATTACTCCTTTTACGTATAAAGAATTTAAAAGTATTCTTTGTTCCGTGACCTGGATGGAGCCTTTGCCTTTTTTTTTTTTTTTTTTTTTTTTTGCTGGGTTTGAACCCACCACCTCTGGCATATGGGGCTGGCACCCTACTCCTTTGAGCCACAGGTGCCATCCGAGCCTTTGCCATTTTTAAAAACACATGAACTTGTTTTTCCTTGTCAAGGGAACAAAACGCCATGATTTTAAAACAGTTCATTCAAAATTTGGTTATCTGTTTAGGACCAAAAGCAGATCTCCAGGGAGAAAAATGGTCTTCTGTGCTTTCCAGGTTACTTCATTTGTCTAATGTGTCTCAGAAATACCTAGAGCTTTTTTTAAACAAAGTCATCAGCTTTACCAGGTTACATACTTTGTTTAAAAGTATAGTTATATCTAAGTTCGTTCCAGTTTTTCATTTAATAATGTGGGTGGGTGTTTTGTTTGTTTTGTTTTATTTTTTTTGAGACAGAATCTCACTCTATCATCCTGGGTAGAGTGCTATGGCATCATAGCTCACAGCAACCTCAAACTCTTGGGCTCAAGTGATCTTGCCTCAGCCTCCTGGGTAGGTGGGGCTATAGGTGCCTGCCACAATGGCTGGCCAGTTTTTTCTATTTTTAGCAGAGAGAGGTCCCAACCTTGTTCAGGCTGGTCTCAAACTCCTGAGCTCAAGCAATCCACCTGCCTCAGCCTCCCAGAGTGCTGAGTTTACAGGCATGAGCCACTGCGCCTAACCAATGTGGGCATTATTAAATTTTGTGAAAGCTAATAGTAAAAAGCATCTGAGTAGAAAAGCTAATTTTTCCCCACAAAGAGGCATATAGCCAATTCTTGCTCATTTGGGCTAAAAGAAAAGAGAAACCTGATGTTAAACACATGAAATCAGAGATCATAAATATAAGAGTTCAAGTCTGAGGAGCTTGCAAAATGGTCATTTAAACTGATGGTTACTGTAAGTAAATTAGAAACTGGCATAGTTATAAATTACTCGGTGTTACACAATATGCTAAGAAGTTCCCATATGCAGTGCAGAATTACATAAGCAGTATTAAACCACCACTGAATTTTTCTAACCAACAAGGAGAGCTCTTCTTCATAAATCTGATTTTTAGTGTATACTTCCTTTCATTTTATACTATTTTTTTACATTTTTAATTTCAGGTTAATGTGAGGGTACACACAACTAGGTTCTGTCTCACACCCAGGAGGTGTGCCATGTACCCTTACATTTTGCTCATTAAGAGGGAGCACACCAATCCCCTCCGTCTTCCCCCTCCCCCTCCCTCATTCTCTCTCCCTAACTTTAATTGAGGACGTGTATTAGAACATCTTGTACTTTTTAATTCATAGTGTATAAAAGTCATTTCTATAACAAAAGTGACTTAAAGTTTTAAAGTGAACAACTGAGTGGTGCACAGATGGGCAGACTGACACGAGACTGCAGAACCACCCTGGGATGGGGGTTTCGGTGTGTATTCATGCCCTTCTTGGAGCAGGAGATGGAGAGGCAAATGAGGCTACAGAAATAGAGTGGAAGGCAGTCTAAGGGACCTTGGCCTCCAAAGTTCAGGCCTGACTGTATTTTTCTGAGAGAAGGTTTTTCTGAAGGGAAGAATCTTATTTTTGATTAGGGAGGAGGTCATTTGTTAAATTTTTTTTTCCTTAGCTTTTTGAAGTTGAATCACAAAATATCCACTACTTTGGCCTGGACCAGACAGTTTCTCTAATTAGCTAGGCAGCGTCTATGGAAATAAGCCCTCTTTTTTTTTTTGCAATTTTTGGCCAGGGTTGGGTTTGAACCTGCCACCTCCGGCATATGGGGCAAGCGCCCTACTCCGTTGAGCCACAGGCGCTGCCTGGAATAAGCCCTCTTAACAAGTTTGTGGCTTCCTTCATAAGAATGGTGGTGTGTGCTTTGTTTATTTTTTGGTATTTGTCACTTTTTTTAAGTCAGTATCTAGTGTTTAATGGGGCCAAAGATAAACTTTGTACTATTCCTTTTCAGTTATAGACCACTGATTCTTTTTTCAAGGTGACAAGGTTCATTTTTGCTTGCTTTCTTGCTTTTCTTCCTCCCTCCTTACTCCTCTCTTCCTTTTCACATACAACTTTTGGATTAATTTTATAGAGACAGCACATTACCAGCAAGGTTGAGGGTCAAGAGTAGAGCACTGTCTAAGACTACCAAATAGAATTGGTCACTTATACTTTCATCCAGCCATCCTTGTTTGCATTGTCCAGTAAGTCAATTAATTGTTAAGTAGGTTCCCCCTTCCTCCCATAAGCTTTTTTTTTTTTTTTTTTTAATATAGGTAGGTAGGACCCTACCTAGAATTTTGTATCATACTTATGGGTAATATCTTTTTCACTTACTCTTTATCAAAGTATAAAGTTGAGTATTTGCTTGTACCATTCCAGTTCTGTGCTACAATATGTTTTCATTATACACATATAATTAAAGAAAAGATGTCTTTATTAGTAACTTATGAAAATTCATACAATTGAACATAGAGAATCTTTCAAGAATTTTAACTATAAGGGAGAAAAATGGTATTTACTTTGATCTTTAAAAGTCTAGCACCTTTTGATCTTTTAGTAACCTTCAGTATTTCTAAATTGCTCTAAAATTTCTTAATAGAATAAATAGATTGGAGTTTTGAAATAGCCTTGGTATTTAAGCCAAAGATTTTTGTAAGACCTTAAGTTTTGTAGTCTAAACAACTAATCTGATTATCTAAAAAAATAGTCTTTATATATTTAAATTGCTGGTTTTTGAAAGGGTTTCACTTACCCATTTTATAAAATTTTATATTTGTCTGAAGTTCTCACTTCCCAGCACATCAACATGAAATATATGTATTAAGAACTCAATATTAGTGGCAAATATGAATACTATTAAAATGGATTTTGGTGCTGTATACTTGTAGCTAAAGCCTAATAAAGTCTAAAGAATGGATAAAATACACCTTCTGAGGGTGCCTACGTTTAAAAGCCCAAACAAACATGTTGTGTTAAATTAATTAGCAAATTGTTAAGAGACTTCAAGGAGAGTTATCTTGGTCATTTAATCACAGATTCTAGTTATCTGCATGAAATAGCACACACATACTTGCTATGTTCAAGAGGTGCACTGTGGAAAAGTTACATGTAAATAGAACTTTGTAAATTGTTTTCCAGTTGACCAGGTATCTGATGTGTTTTCGTTTAAAAGGGGGATTCCATAATATAATAAAAATTGTAAAAGAAAAAAATGTTTTGGTAAAATGTTAGTCATGTTCTATTGTACTTTATATTTAACTCTTGCCATTAAAATAAGATGAAAGAATTTAATGGAATGTCATAAAATCTTATATTTTTGGCTCTATGTGTCCCAAGGCTCTCTTTTTCCCTATAAAATCAAGAACCACTGTTAGTCTCCCAATAAATTAAAGAATCATGGGTGGCGCCTGTGGCTTAGTGAGTAGGGCGCTGGCCCCATATACCAAAGGTGGCGGGTTCAAACCTGGCCTCGGCCAAACTGCTAAACAGAAAAATAGCCGGGCGTTGTGGCGGGTGCCTGTAGTCCCAGCTACTCAGGAGGCTGAGGCAAGAGAATTGCCCAAGCCCAGGAGTTGAAGGTTGCTGGTAGCTGTGTGACACCACGGTACTCTACCAAGGGTGATAAAGTGAGACTCTGTCTCTAAAAAAAAAAAAAAAAAATCATGGTTTCTCTGGAGTCTATAGCCACTTCCATTCTCTGCAGGTTCAGTACTGTCCAGCTTTATTCTTTCTTTACAATGCTGTTTACTTGCGAACGGTAATGACTGAAGACGTGGTGCCCAAGAGAACCAAACACATTTGTGCACTAGACAGCTCTTGCTGCTGTTGGAAAAGGGGTGTATTTCCCACCCTAAGATTTGCTTACCAAAAAAAAATTTTTTAACTCATTACTAATTATTTTTAAATTGAGAAAATAGTAGTCATAGGCAAACATTTATGTGTGTATATATTTCCTTAGAGATGGGGTCTTGCTTTTTTGCTCAGAATGGTCTTGAACTCCTGAGCTCAAGTGATCTTCCCAAACTGCTGGGACTACAGATGTGAGCCACTGTGCCCAGCCTTATATTCTTATGTCATACAGGTTGAGCATCCCTATTCCGAAGATTCAAAATTCAAAATGCCCCAAAAGCCAAAACTTTTTTTTTTTTTTTTTTAGAGACAGAGTCATAGCAACCTCCAACTCCTGGGCTTAAGTGATTCTCTTGCCTCAGCCTCCCAAGTGGCTAGGACTACAGGCACCTGCCATAACGCCTGGCTATTTTTTGGTTGTAGTTGTCATTGTTTGTCAGGCCCGGACTGGATTCAAACTTACCAGCTCTGATGTATGTGGCTGGCTCTTTAGCCACTTAAGCTACAAGTGCCAAGCCAGGTACATAAATTTTTAAGAGCCTATACATGTAAAATTTTGCTCCCTTTTCTACACATTCTCTCTGTTTTGAGAGAACGTGGTCTGGCACTCTGGCTAGAGTGCAGTGGCATCATCATAGCTCACTGCAACCCCAAATTCCTGGGCTCAAGTGATCCTTCTGCCTCCGTCTCTTGAGTAGCTGGGACTATAGGCACATGGCACCACTCCTGGCTAGTTTTTGTATTTTTTTGTAGAGATGGAGTCTCTATCTGATCTTGAACTCCAGAGCTGAAGTGATGGCCTCACCTTCACCTCCCAGAGTGCTAGGATTGCAGGCATGAACCATAGTACCTGGACTATTTTTCATTTATAAGTATAAAAGCAGTTATTTTACAACAGTGACATTTAACTAATGCAGAGTATTATCAACCCAGTTCATAATAGCACAGTGAATTTATTTTGAAGAATATGTGCTAGAGCTATTTAGAATTTACCACTATATACTAGAATAAATTTCAATAAAGTTAATCAGATATCCTGTAGACATGGGAATTTTTGAGAAAGCACATAATCCCTGTAGCACCTGTGTTGTAAAGTTCATTCCTTACATCTCTCTTCAAGAACAAGTTTATTGATTTTGCTGAGTTCTTCTACCTGTTAAAGACTGAATGTTTATTATCTCACCCCAAATTTGTATGGTGAAGCCCTAGTCCCCAGTGTGGTAGTATTTGGAGATGGGACCTTTGGAAGGGGATTAGGGTTAGACAAGGTCACAAGGGTGGGGCCCCATAATGGGATTTGTGTCCTTACACAAAGAGACACTGAAGAAAAACAGGACTCTGCCCACCATGTGAAGTTACAGCAAGAAAGTTGCTGTTTGCAAGCCAGGAAGGGAGCCCTTACCAGGAACCGAATCTAGATCTCAGACCTTACACATTCTTTAATTGTGAGAAATAAATTTCTCTTATTTAAGCCGCCAAGTCTATAGCATTTTGTTAGGACAATCTGAGCTGACTAACCTACTGTTAAGTCGAACCATAAAAAATTGTCACTAGTTGACCATTTTTACCCATAAAAAGTTATTTCATATGCTTTAACCTAATATCAGTGCTTAGTTTTGTGTTCATAAGATGCAATTGAATTGAAAAACGTGAAGAAGCAAGGTCCTGTGACATTGTACATTCTGGACCTAATGGGAGCCAGACCCACTAACAAACTAGAGATGATTTTTATCAGTCACCTATCTCCATCAACCCAAACAGAAAATTAATGGGTTTGAGGAAACTTCTAGGGGTAACTGTCAAATGTTCAATTTTCCTGAAGTAGGGGAATTTTAGGCACCAAATAGTGCGGGTGGCTGACCACATGTGGGTCTGAAATTCCCAAACATTTTTTTCCTTCAAATTTTAACCTTTCCTGCATGGTTTGCAAGAGTTGAGGGCCTGCAGATCCAGCCCAGCTCCCTACCCAGTCCCTTTCCTGCTCGCAGACATATCAGAGCCTCAAGGCTAGCCCCACAAAAAAATATCTGATCTTATAATTGAATTGTGCTGGTAACTCTCAGTGTTCTAAATGTGTCTCTAAATTCTCTTTCAGGACCTAATGCTAATTATCAAAGTGTTCCCAGCCATTAAGTTATGCTGTTATGGCTCAGCGCCCATTGCTCAGTGGTTAGGGTGTCAGCCACATACAGCAAGGCTGGCAAGTTCGAACTTGGCCTGGCCCTGCTAAACGACAATGACCAACAAAAAAATAGGCATTGTGGTGGGCGCCTGTAGCCCCAACTACTTTAAAGGAAGGGGCAAGAGAATCATTTAAGCCCAAGAGTTTGAGATTGCTGTGAACCCTGATAACCACCGCACTCTACCGAGAGCGATGTAGTTCTGTCTCAATTTAAAAACAAAAAAGTGGGTGGTGCCTGTGGCTCAGTGAGTAAGGGGCCAGCCCCATATACCAAGGGTGGCAGGTTCAAACCCGGCCTGGCCAAATTGCAACAAAAAAAATAGCTGGGCGTTGTGGCAGGTGCCTCCTGTAGTCCCAGCTACTTGGGAGGCTGAGGCAAGAGAATCGCCTAAGCCCAGGTGTTA
>CAUYON010099498.1:0-18624 GCA_963573935.1 Arctocebus calabarensis
CCACGCCAACATCTCCGGTTTTGGGATTTCAGCATGTGGGCTAATCTTACTGGAATTAGATGATAACTCAAGGTAGTTTTGATTTGCAATTCTCTGACAATTAAGAAAAATGAACATTTCTTCATGTGTCTGAAGGCTGTGTGCCTGTCCTCTTTAGAGAAGTTTCCCTTCAGATCCTTTGCCCATCCTGAGATGGGGTTGCTTGTTCTTTTCTTGCTAATATGTTGGAGTTCTCTGTGTATTCTTGTTATTAAACCTTTGTCAGAGGCATAGCCTGCAAATATTCTCTCCCATTCTGAGGGCTGTCTGCTTGCTCTACTTACTGTGTTCTTGGCCGTGCAGAAGCTTTTTAGTTTCATCAGATCCCAATAGTGTATTTTTGATACTGCTTCAATTGCCTTGGGGTTCCTCCTCATAAAGAATTCGCCCAGGCCAATTCTTTCAAGGGTGTTCCCTGCACTTTCTGCTAGTATTTTTATAGTTTCATGATAGACGACATTTTTAGATGTTAAATGGTAAATGATATGAAATTGTACCTGCTTATCAGAGTCCCCAAAGAGGGAACAAAGGTGACCATTCCTGGAAAGGCAGCAGAAAAGAAAAATGTAAGTGTGGAAAATAGAAATCGAACCCTTTTATCAATACAAATGTGGATGTATTGAACAATATAGCAGGCCACGATTCTGAAAGAAATTCCAATATGAGTATGAAAAGATCACTAAAAACTTATCTAAACTAATTAATCTAAACCTACCTGAAACTAATTCAAATAATTTCAAAAGAACAAGTGCCCACTAACTAGTAAGAATGACTAGGGGTTGCAGGCATAACATAGAGTCTTGCTTAGGGGTTGGACTAACCTGGCTGGGTTGAATTCAGGCTCTGCCAGTTATGTATTGCGATGGTGGGCGAGTAGTGGTTCCTCAATGTCTCTGAGCCGCTGGTTTCTTAATAGCAAGGTGGTGATAATAGGAATGCCAGCCTCATGGGGGTTTGATGAGGCTTCAATACATATAAGGGCCTATAGAGTAGTGGTGGCACTCAATAAGCATTCACTAAATGGAAGTATAATTGCTATTGATGGCTTCAACCATGGCCGGGGAAGCACCTGAAATGACATTGTACAGAGCACAGGTTTTGTTTTTTTTTTATTCTTTCCTGTAGATTTTCTTCCCTTTAAAAAGATGATTTAAACAATTAGTACTGGTCCCACATAAGCCACTTAAACTAATGTACTTTGCAAAATTAACTCAAACGACAAATTCCTTCATTGTTCACAATAGAACATCATTCTTCTTTATGCTGTGTAATATATTTATGTTGAGAACAGGATTTTTCTTTATATATTTTTTTCCCATATGCACTCTGTCCTCCTCCTCCCCTGCCAATATACAAAAGAAGATCTCAAAAATACACAACGGCTTTTTCTTTTCCTCTGTTAGATGTAAGTTTTGAAGACTTCACAATTTACTGATGGTCAGGTGGGAAAAACAGTTTTCTAAAATGCAAACGTTTCTAAAAAGACCAGTGTCTCCTCTGGCAGCACCAGCTTCAAATGATCTGCCTACTGAGAGCATCTCAGTTTGATACATTCCATTTCATAAAAGCTGATTCAGGCTTCAGATTCCTACAGGGTCTTCATAAAGTAGGCATAAAATAATAAAAAAAATAAGGCTAATGGTTAAAGATTTAGTCTAAAGAACATTTATTTCTGATCTTCTCTCTCTCATTGTAGAAGAAACATGTCGATATTTTTCTTCTAAAATGTGTTTACTTTAATGAATTTTATTCACATACGATCCAAAAAAGGAACGGATTATGTTTAGTTGGTATTTAATTATACATCTGCTTAAGCAAGAAGACATTTAGAACTGAACTCTCAGACAAGAGGTCAGGTGTTTTATTTCTCAAGACCCACAGATGGTGTTTAGGGCCATCATTTTTTCTCAAATGCTGTTTGACTCTGGTAACCATTCCAACAGTGCTTTTCTGCAATAAAGAAGCTGTCTCCACTCATAAAATACAATAGCGTTTGTTTATATCATGTATCTATGAGGCGAGGTAAGTGCAAACTTTCGAAGATGGTCATAATCAGACATGGAACGCATTCAATTAAGTACGTAGGTCTGGTAATGTCTCAATTTGAATGAATTGAGCCACAATGTTTTATCTTTTTTCATTCCTGGAAGAGGAGGCATAAAGATTCAGTCACTTACAGTATCATACCAGTGATATTAGTTTGCCTTAACAAAACATGACCAGGAAAGTAAGACTTCCATTGTGGCGTTAGGCTATTCACCATGCACACATTTTTTTCTCCCGTTTGGTGAGGATTTCAGAATTAGAATTGCATAATTTTACATTAAGCAATGATCTCTGCTAATCTCAAATAAAATATTAGCTAAAACCTCCCTTTTGTATTTACACCTGCTTTTTTTTAAGGTCATCACTCCTATTTTTAACTCTACACAAGTTTCTAATTTTTTTGTAGCAAAGTATATCAACCTTATATCCTTCTTTACTTCATTTTAACAAATAAACCTGGACATATTTTCTTCTAGTGTTTATGATTTCTTGTCTTTATATTTAAATCCAGGTTACCCTAAGATTGTTTCCATTCAATAAGTAACCTAGGGATTCAGAATAATTACATTCAAAATATTTAACATTTAAAGTAATACCAATTGTTTTTTAAAAAATCTAAACTTTCCATTAATTTGAAAGGCTGTGCTTACTGCTTACTAGATACTTATCTGTTTAGTTCTGATATCTTTATTCCCATATTGTGAAACTGAGCCTTTTTTGGTTTTGTTTTCCCTCTCCAGTAACTAACCTGCTATCTTGACTTGTAACACAACCTCCGACAGCTTTTTAATTACCAGAAGTTTTACATTCTTTATCTGTCACTTACATTTCTTTATTTCCATTTTTTTCTTTTTAACTTACAATTCCTAATTTGTTTCCTTTTACCTTAATTTTCTTTACAAAATTACAGCTAGATATGAGGAATAAGTTTTAGTGTTCTATAGCGCTACAGATTTACCATAGGTAATGATAATTTATTGTGTATTTTCAAATAACTAGACTCGAGGATTTTGAATGTTTCTAAAACAAAGAAATGATAAACTAGGTAATAGATGTGTTAATTGCACTGATTGATTTGCTCATTGCACATTTTATACATATATTGAAATGTTACCCTATAAATATGTGTAATTATGTATCAATTAAAATAATTAAAATGTATTATAATATCATTTTGTTATGTTCTCACAAATTTTGGATGGTATTTTAATTAGAATATTCATTTAATATAGAAACTTTTGTACAGAAATGACAAATCTGTGCTATATTAAACTTTATGTCAAGTAGTAATAATGTATATTTTCTGTTTCTGTGTCTTGTTCTTTGATAGAATTTTAACATTTCTTTCACATGATCAATATGTTTTTATATACTTTTTGCAAATTCAATTATATGGGATAATTATGTAGAATTTAGTAAAGGATCTACAAAAATTTCTCAGAATATCCTTTGAAACTACTAATACACAGCTAAGAATTTGCCTTATAGAAATATTTCCCAAAATATATAAGTGTATTGGCATAATTATATTGACTGAAACATTGTTCATAATATTACAAATAAAAAGCATTTAAATGTATATTACTCAGGGGTTGTATAAATCAATATGGGTCATATTGCCCATAATAAAATGTTTACATACAGGGAAAAGATTAAAGGAGGTGTCTATACACTGACAGGGAAAGCTTTCTTTAAAAACTACATTAAATTAAAAAATAATAAAATCTAGAATAATCTGTTTAGAAGGCTAATATCTGTATAAATTTTGTGTAAATTTCTTATATCAAAAAAATTCAGGGCGGCGCCTGTGGCTCAGCGAGTAGGGCGCCGACACCATAAACCGAGGGCTGCGGGTTCAAACCCGGCCCCGGCCGAACTACATCAAAAATTAGCCGGGCACTGTGGCGAGTGCCTGTAGTCCCAGCTACTTGGGAGGCTGAGGCAAGAGAATCGCTTGAGCCCAAGAGCTGGAGGTTGTTGTGAGCTGTGACTCCACAGCACTCCACCAAGTGCGATAGAGTGAGACTCTGTCTCCACAAAAAAAAAAAAAAAAAAAAATTCAGTGGGTCCAAATATTTTTGTTACATGTATACCTTGTATAATGCTTAGATTAGAGCTTTTGGTGTGCCTATCACCAGAATAGTGTTTATTTTACCAGATAAGTAAGTTTTTACAAAGATAATTATATTGCAATCTTCATAATAAATTTTCTTGAAGTATATGCAATTCTTTTATTAGAATAATATATAATAATGACTTATTTCATAAGTGTTTGGTGGATTTCAAGTGTTGTTCTAAGTATTTTCCATATAATTGTCCATCCAATGGTCGTTACAATTCTATGGGTTAGCTCATGTTCTTACCCCCCAGCTTATATGTGGGTCATTACAAAAAAATTAAGAAACTTAAAATCTTCAAGGATGCAAACAAATGAAGCCCTCCCAACAACACCAATGAGCTGAGCAAGTTGAAACTTGAGTAGGTTAATCTGAAAGGCCACTGTTGACTATGTTTCTTGAAAGTGAAATAACAAACCATAACACAGTCTCTCTCAAAATTTTCATAGTGACCCACATATGTGTGTGAGGAAGCTGGTTTTGTGAGATGATTAAGTTGTTCTAGAACATGTACCAGTAATTAGCAAAAGGACTATGAGTCAAAGCCAGCTTGAGAATCAATATTCTGAACTAATGTATGCACTTTCTTTTAGAAGCCCTCATTTCTAGAAGACATAGGAGATAGGTTAAGGATAAATTCATGTTGCTTTTACAGTTTTTTGTTCTAGTATTTACTTGTGACTGTGTAGTACCTTCTTATGTAATATTAAGCATTAAGTTTACTTGTTTTATCTGTGTAATAGTCTTGTAGTTTTTATTTATGGTTTTTGAATTCATACAAAACCTCTTAAATTCTATATTAACAAATATAAAGGTGGAAGAAGAATACAGATGCCCACATGAGGGGCAGAATCTTAGAAAAAACACATCTTACCTCACATGAGGCCAATACCGGTAGTAAAAGTAATAAGAAGAACATTGCACCAAAGAGTAGTTGTTAGTTAAGACACAGACAGACCATGCCCATATCCCTTTGTTGCAAAAAATAGAAAAGGAAAATGTGCTTTTGTTTTTATTTTGAGACAGAGTCTCACTATGTCACCCTCAGTAGAGTGCTGTAATGTCACAGCTCACAGCAACTTCTAACTATTGGGCTCAAACGATTCTCTTGCCTCAGCCTCCCAAGTAGCTGGGTCTATAGGCACCTGCCACAACACCTGGCTATTTTTTGGTTGTAGTTGTCATTGTTGTTTGACAGGCCCGGGATGAATTCAAACCTGCCAGCTCTGGTGTATGTGGCTGGCACTTTAGCCGCTGAGCTACAGGCGCCAAGCCGGAAATGTGATTTTTTTAATTTTGTCTATCAGCTTGGTTAGGCTGTGGTGCTCAGACATGTCATCCAATGTTATTCTGATTGTTTTTGTGAGAGTATTTTTGGATGAAATTAACATTAAAATTTGTGGACTTTAATTAAAGCAGATTGCCCTCCAGGGTAGCAGGGTAGGCCTCATCCTATTCTTTGAAGGCATGAAGAAAATAAAACGACTGACCTTCCCCCTGCAAGAGTGAATTCAACAGCAGATGGCCTTTGGACTTGGCTCTTTTCTAGGTCTCCAGTCTGACTTCCCTCAGAACTATAACTTTATTCTTCTGTGGGTCTCCAGTCCATTCACCCACCCTGAAGATTCTGGACCTGATAGCCCCAGGTCCAGAATTGCATGAGCCAATTCATTAAAATAAATCTTTCAGTGTACATAAACATCGGCTTGGTACTGTTACTCCATAAAATTCTCACAAAGGAGATAAACAGAGTATGCTTGAAAGTATTTAGTGGGAAAGAAAATAAAACTCTTTCAGCTTATACCCTAAAAGCCTGTCCCATTCAAAACACTGGTTACAGATTAGACAGACTTTTCTCTTACTCTGAAGGCACAAGGACTCGTAGAAAACTGAAGCAAATATAGTGAATTATATTGTTCATACTTCCCTTCTAGTTTGGCTCACTTCTCTTTCCTCTCATCGTCCCCTCTCGGGAAGTCGTGCAGTTGGTTTTATCCTTTGTGTGAAAGCTTGAATTGGTCTCATCCTGTTACAGTATCTGTGTTGTATTATTACCCAGAAATCCTTTTATGTCAAATAGAAGCAGCGGAACTGGAATAAAATTGTTGACAGATGAATAGTGCCTCACAAGTAAGTGAAGCTTCTCCTTTTTAAAATAGGTCTTGCAATTAACAGAGCATTTAAAATGACATGATTATTGAATCAACTTTGAGTAGACTTGCAATCCTCTGCACTGCACATTCCATCATCAATTTGTATTCATTTACAATGTCATCCAAACCCTATGAAAATAAATCACCTTGGATTCCAAATGCCAAGGTCTCACATCAATGCACCTTATATTTCAATGCCTTTTGTCTGATGACATTAATACCTTAGACATGCAAATTCATAACAGTGTATATATATTTGATGATGGTCTAAAAATACCTTGATTCTCTTCTCTCTTTTTTTAAAAATCTTTGTTGCCTAAAGGAAAGCAAAAAGGAGTAATTAGGTATAATTGAGAGACATATGTTTGACAGTTTATTTATTCTTTGAGGCAATGGTCATTTTTTCTCTGTCTCATAGAATAAAATCTAAATCTCTTCCATGATCTGAGTAGAACCTACTTTTTTATTTTTTTCTACTAAATGTCCATCTTCTTTATGAGTGCACTATAGGTGAGAATTCTGTGGTCTCTGATACTGGTTTCTGCTCGTGCCCTTCACACACTAGCCTATTGCATCAAGCGGTATCTTTATTATTGAGTGAAATGACTAACACTCTAGATTCAAACTAACGGCAGGTGGGTGAAAGTGGTGTTAAACCATTTCCAGACACAACCTCTCTCGGTTCTTACACGATTACCCATGTATTTTGATATCTTTGCTTATAAAATAAGCCAGTTAGATATAGAGACTATAATGGAAGACTCCAAGGCTTTTGAGCAGGGAAAGGTAGAGTTACCATATGGACTGTGCCCAGGTCTCCACAGGGTTGCAAGGAGAATAAATCCCATGGAGACCCATTTTAGACTGTGATGTAATACAGAAATTAGTGTTATGGTGCTAAGCCATTTGGATTTGGGGTTTACTATAGGAACTAGCATTGCTAGCAATTAATAATATGGATAATCTAAATTTTATTAATAGCCATAGTACATTATTTTCATACTTTGTCCCTGCTATTCCTAATTCTAAAGTGCCTTCTCCACAACATCTATCTCTGCTGACCACATCTCTTTTCTTTCTTTGAGACCAAATTAAAATTACCCTTTCTCCCTCATACGCATGTTAAGAGTTTATTCTTCCCACAGAGCACATTTATTGCATTATATCACTCTTGATTCCCTATTATATTTAGTTTTATATAGAACCCAAGATATTTCTATATTTTCCCCTATCAATTAGCAAAATACCTTGCATACAAAGATGTTCAGAGGAAAATAAATGTTATGTAGGTCCTATTTTCATATCTGACCATAAATAGATTAATATTTTATAACCTGCTTCTATGCCAAATAATCATAGTTGTACATGTAATATAAAATATTTTTATTTTAGTACATTTCTAATCAAAGTAATTAATGACAAAACATTTCAAATATTGAAGTTTTATAGAAGAAGAACAATGAGTAATATCTATTACATACTAGCTGTTGTGACATACTTTACAGGTGAATCTTTAGTGATAGGTGAAGAATTCCTCACATTTCAGAAACCATTAACATTTGAAGTTGCAGAATCCTGAGGTCAGCAGTAAGCAGACTAAATGGTACCCATGAGGAAGTCAGCACATGTCCCCAAAAGTAAATTTCTTATCCCCTTATCACAAGAAAAAGCCTATTAAGTAGTTATGGTAGTAAATTTTAAATTCCCCAGAAGAAAAGGTTGACAAAATTGAATTATGAAGAAGAGCAAAGAAGATTAAATTACTAGAAGAAGAGCAAAGTCTTGGGAGTAACTTCATAGCAACCTTCAGACCCAGGAAGTTTTATTAAGTAGAGAGTAGGAAGAATACAATAAGATAGCATTGCTGAATTTGCAAATGTTGGGGCTCTCCATGTGTAATGTCTGAAGGCTGTAAACATTGCACAGAAGGATAAAGGGAATTTGTAAAAATTTGACATGAGGGAGTTTAAGACTGGCATATCCCCCATCCTAGAATCATATGTATCAAGTCTTCCCTCTCATTTATGAGATGAGTAAACGGAGAGGTAAGGAGGTTAGTTCGATAGAGTTAGGACATCACTTCAATTTCAGAATATGAAAATATTCTGAAGTCCTGCAGAAACATAATCTCTTATTATTGCAATGCCTTTTTTTTTTTTTTTAAGTAACATCTTTGAGCATAAGATGGACCCTTTGGCCTGCCTCTCTATGGTTAAAGACCTCTTTTGCTTATGATGCTAAAATTAAAAAAAAAAAAAAAAAAAAAGAGCCAAAGAAGGAAAACAGCCCTTATGCCCCCAAACCTCATGTTATTATATATTATTTGTCATTCTATAAATGTTAAAACAAACTAGAATATAGATTAAAGTCATCAGAAATGTTGCTTTCTTCAAGGACAGTGGTCGTCAACCTGTGGGTTGTAACCCCTTTGTCACAATGAAAAATACATCCTGCATATCAGATATTTATATTACAATTCATAACAGTTGCAAAATTATAGTTATGAAGTAGCAATGAAAATAATTTTATGGTTGGGGCTCACCACAACATGAGGAACTGTATTAAAGGGTCACGACATTAGGAGGCATTAGGAAGTTTGAGAACTGCTACTCAAGGAACTCACAGACTATTCCTTTAGCAATTCATGAGATAACTTTTCTTCATTGCAAATTTGGTAGTTTTCATAGTTAAATATCATTGCAATAAGGAAAACTAAAATAGTATCAATTTAAAATATCATACACATTTTTTCTCCAATTCGATCAGGGGAAGGTGGCAACTGTGATGTGGTTGATGTAGTTGTGGTCAAACAGTATACCAATCATTTTAAATTTAATTACTGAAGAAATATCTTTATTTTCTGAGACCCAGTTATCTATTCCTAGGTCAAGGCACATCAGACTGAAAGGTGTGTCATGTCCCCATGTAGCCATGACCCAAAGAGGAGAGTGAGTGAGCCACGTAGAAGCTATGGGAAAGAAGAGTTTCAGAAAAGGGGCCAGCATTGGAAACACCCTGAAATTAATTGAGGAACCACATAGGGGTCAGGGGGAGGGAAGAAGGAAATGAAGTTAGAGAGATATGCAGAAACTAATTATTATTTGGGCTTTTGCAGTTATTATAAAAATTTTACTTTTCCTACAGTACATAGAGAAGATATTGGAGGGCTTTAACAAATGAATTAAATAAAATGACTAACTTCTTAAGAGGATAACTCTGCCTCCTGTCTGGAGAGTGGACAGAGAGGCAAACTTAGAAGCAGAAAGACTAGAAGAAAGATTATTGATTACTCTAAATGAAAGCTGATGTTGGATTGGAACATGGTGGTAACAATGGAACCAATTGTTGATCAGGCATGTATTTTTGAAGGTAAATATTACAGTAAGCTTTGCTAAAGACTGAATGGAAGTCATAAGAAAGTGAAAAGAAGAATAACCCCAAAGCTGTTTTGCTTGAATAGCTAGAAACTTCAGAGTAGTTTTCTTTTGAAATGGGAAAGCCTGTGGGTGGAACAGATGTAGGGAGGAGAAAACAGAAGTTGAGTTTGGGATATGGTACATTTGAAATGCTAGTTAGATTTCTCTGAAATATATCAAGTGGACAGTTAGATATGTTGCATATAATACTTAAATCCATGAAACTAATAAGCATGCCATGGGAATGAGTGTGTAGATAGAGAAAGATGAGGCTCAAGATCTGACCACTGAGCTTCATGAAATTTTTGAAGCTATAGAAATAGAAAAGAATGAGCAAATGGACTATAGAAGAAGCCAGTTTCAGAAGAAATATAAAACTGAGTAATGTCCTGGAAGGTAGTTGAAGTCTCTAATACTTTTTTTTTTTACTTACTTTGCATCATTTCTACTTAACAAGGTAAGCCCAAACTTCCAAATCATTTTCCTCATGCTTTTATGAGAATTACTATTCTTATTAAGACTTGGAAATGTGTTAATTCAAATAACCTGTCAAGTATTTGGTAACCTTTCTTTCAAATTTAGACTTCAGTAGTAATTTTATTAATTAAATCAATGAACTTCCCATGTACCTAACTGAGTTATCACTGACTTCTTAAACTTTATTGGGGAGTTATTCCAGACACCAAAATTCAGGCAAAAATCTAAATCCTACGTATAAAAGAAAAGTATAAAGTTTTAAAAAAGCTAAATTCTCATCAGGTCGCCCATTTCAAACCCTAATGAATTTGGGATAATTAAAATAGTCATGTAATGGAAGGTGTTGAGCAAATTTTAAGAACTGAAAATATTATCAGTCCTTGTCTTCACTCTTCTGAGTCGCAATTAGTACAAGGTTGCCAAGTAAAAGGTGGCAGGTAGAGAGCTGTATTTCTCCTTAACCTCTTCACCCAATCAATCATTGGCTTTTACTTATTTTTTTCTACTTCACCCCTAAACCTTTTCTCTTTCTTTGGACTACCACTTTCCTATAGGCATCATTAATCACTTCTCTCCTAGACTTGGAAATAATCTTCTAGTTACTTATTCTGCTCTATTTGTAGTCACTTATTCCCTCTATTTTTGTCCACCATAAATATAGGCATTAGAGAATCACACTCAAACACACTGGAACATTAATCCTGTTTATACTTGTATCTTTTTGATATTTCTCCTTTATTCTCTCTATTTTTCCCATTCTCTTTCTTGCTCAGACATTTTAATAACATTTTTAACCTTTCAAAGAGAAAAACTTTTTTTTAATCAATTCTGAATTTCCTCTAATCTCTATTTCAATGAAATATGTTCACCATTGTTAGTTTTCTTTTTTAGTATTTTGTAGTTTTCCTTTTGTCATTGTTATTTTTCAGCACAGCTAGTCATACATTTTGAATTGTAAGTGTTTCCACCAGCTCCAGTTTTACTCCCATATGCTGCTTTGCCTGTACCTGAGAGAGGCTTTCATTTGTAAATTGTTCAGAATCATAGTGATTTCTTCCCATTTTAATTGAGTTATTTTTATGGGTATTTTCAAGTTTCTATGTGGTTAGAATTATTTATCACCATTATGTTTAAAGTCATGTACTGTTAATTGCTATTTTTATTGTGTTATTTTCAGATAGCATAGTTTTATGCTCTCCCCTAGTTGGCGTTCCTTAAAATAATCCTTTGTGGTTTAATACAACATCTATTTATGTGACTGTCCAAAATATGCTTAAAACAAGGTAGCTGAATGATTTTGAAAAACACTCTGAATAAATCTGGCTTAATAGCAATAAGCCAATTCTCTATTAAGGAATAAAATATTTAGGAAAATTTGTGGATGAGATCAGGTTTGTGTGGCAGATATCAGAAGTTCACTCTTAGACATTTGCAGTTTGAGTTGCCAGTAACACATATTAGAGGGAGGTTAAGTAATACTTGAATAAAATACTTGGTGAGACATCTGGACTTATAAATATTTAAGGTTTTCTGGAGAGTATGAAAATGCCATGAAGCTGTACAAGATCACCTAAAGAGAAAATATAGAAAGGAACAGATGAGACTGATAAGTGAAGCCTTTGGGGACTTCTATATTTAATTGCTAAGTAAGACCACTTATTCTAAGAGCCTGAGACAAGCGTCCCAATGAAGAAAGGGAAGAATTGTGGTATTATAGATTCAAGAAAGCGAAGAATTTCAAGAGACACCTCTGATGTACAAATCAAGTAAAATGAGGACCAGAAGGCTCACATTGGATTTAGTAATGTGGAGACCTTGCTTAAGGGTGACATTGAGGAGGACCAACTGTGACCATGGTGGTGATAAGAACTCAATGGAGTGGGTTCCACAGGGAGTTGCTGTAACTCCTTTGAATGAGACAGTATTTAGAATTGAAAAGTTTTGAAAGATATGGAAATTCTTTTGAAAGAATTGCAGGGGTAGTATCCACGAGGAAACCAAAGGGGATGGTACATCATCTGTGAGTGAAGAGGGGTATTCCCAGAAAAGAAAGACTATTGAATTTCAGAAGAGGCAAGGTACAGCACCTTGCTATGGTTGGGGAACCATTGCCTATCTTTGGCAAGAAATGGGCTAATATCTTGTAATCACATTTCTCCTCTTTCCTCACCCCTACTTCTCACACATAGACAGGAAAGGACAAAGAAATGTTTGTTTTGTCTCCCTTACTTGTTTGTTAAACCCACTTTGAGAATATGTCCTTACCAATGAGGCATTATATTTCTCTTGAAGAAGTCCCTCTGACTCTTAATCCCCTCTGATTATATACATTATACTTATTATCATTAATATTCTTGATATTAGTCTTTCCCTTTGTAGATTTTTATACCTCTACTTTATGATACTGATTTTTCTTAAATGTTTGAGAATCTCTAGTTTTCTATTCATCCCAATATATGAGAACCCTTGCTTTTATCAAGTCATGTTCAGATGAGAACTGCTAGAAGAGATAATTTTGGTACTCCCAGCTGGATATGGATCCCTGTCCCTCCCGAGTTCATTATTATGCAGGACTCTGACTTGCTTTTTTCACCTCAGTGTAAATTTTCACTGTTTTATACTCAGGGCCAGATGCGAAAGTTGTGATGGCTGGTAGCTGCGTGATAATTCACTCTTATGTTAACTGAATGGTTGACTTCCCCTCAAGATTCACTCTCTGAACCTGATTCTCCTAAATATTTACTTTAACTCCACAAGAATCTTTTCCTTTCTGTATTTTGCATCATTGTTGTTTTTCCAGTCATTTTGTGGTAAATATGATCAGTTCTGCTCTCTTCCGTAAAATCCTCCCAATTTCTTTTTTACTAATATCATATTCCTTTTTCTCAATTCTGTTATTCAATTCATTGATAAATAATTTTATACATTTTGACAAGATGCGAGATTGGGAGAATTAGGAAGAGTATTGGCAAATGTCAATTTTGTTTAATTTATTTTTGTTATATTACATTATTTTAGTTTGTATTTATTCAAAAACCTATGGAAGATCTCCATAGTATATGTTTCATTGGTTTAAAGATAAGAAAAAGAAAATGTGCTTATATTTATATTTTTTCTTAAGTTTTGTCAATAAAAAGGAATTTACCTTTGATTTTATCCTAATATTACTCTCTTCTTAATTTCTATGGGGTAACCTGCCTTTGTGATGTTTGTTACACATTTGGTCAGGTCTATGAATAAATATGTTTTAATTTTTCTTTTACAAAGTAAGATTACATAGCACATACTGTTTCAAAAATATTTCATTGGTAACTTTTTTTGATAACTTTCTATTTCTCTCTCTGTATATGTATGTATATGTACTTTTAAGACATTATCTCCATTTTATAAAAGGATAATGAACTTACAAGTTACTAGCACAGTGTTAATAGATAATTAGTAGTTTAAAGAGTAAAAGGAAGGAAACAGCTTGTTAATGGTGACTGAACATCAATTAATATGATAGACTTAATTAAAGATTGATTTTGAGGGTTCACATGTGAACTTGGGGCAGTTTCCTCATTCATAATATAGTAATAATAGTAATAACAACAATGATATCCCATAAAAGTGTTGTAATATATGAAACAATGCATATAAAATACAATGATACTTCATTTGCATGTATAGTAAGCACTCCGTGAATATCAGTTGTCAGTTTTTCTTAAAGAAAAGAAAATAAGCTACTGTATGGTACTAGAAAATAAATAAGCATTAAATGTTCCCAAGAGTATCTAGAGTAATAGTAATATTGCAATATAACTCTTTAAATTCAGTGGAAGTGAAACATGAGGATTAAGGCAGAATAATGCATTCCTGCAATGAAATTCTCATCTCTGAATATCTTTTTTTTTATTAAATCATAAACACATAGATCATGTAGGTCACATTAATGCATTTATGGGGTACATTGTACTGATTTAATATAGAATTAGGAAAACTCACATCACACTGGTTAATATATACCTCATCTCACTTACTTAATCATTGTGTTAAGACATTTATACTCTATACTAATAGATCCAACATGTACCCTTGCATGATGCACCACAGGTGTAATCCTACCATTCACCCTCCCTCAATCTTATCACCACACTCCCCCACCACCCCTTTTCCCTCCTTCATCTTGGGCCATAGTTGGGATCTATTCTTCATATGAAAATATTAGTGACTGTAAATTGGTTTTATAATAGTACTGAGTACATTGGATATTTTTTCTTCCATTCTTGAGATACATTACTAAGTATGATATGTTTCAGCTCCATCCATGTAAATGTAAAAGAGGTAAAATTTCTATCTTTTTTAACATATTCCATGTTATATATAATACTGCAACTTATTAATCCATTTATGGGTCAATGGGCACTTGGGCTTCTTCATAATAGCCAATGACTTGGCTATTATGAATTGAGCTGCAATGAATAATCTGGTGCAAATATCTTTGTTATAAAGTGATTTTTGGTCTTTTGGATGTACACCTAGTAGAGGAATTGCAGGGTCAAACAGCAGGTCTACTTTTAGATCCCTAAGTATTCTCCATACTTCTTTTCAAAAGGGATATATTAGCTTGCACTCCCACCAGCAGTGCAGAAGTGTTCTTTTTTCGCCACATCCATGCCAATATCTGTAGTTTTGGGATTTTGTTATGTGAGCCACTCTTAATGGGAGTTAGATGATATCTCAAAGTGGTTTTGGTTTGCATTTCTCTGAAAATTAAAGATGATGAGCATTTTTTCATGTGTCTGTAGACCATGCACTTATTATCTTCAGAGAAGCTTCTGTTCAAGTCCCTTGCCCACAATGAAATAGGATTACTTGTTTTTTTCTTATTAGTAAGTTTGAGTTCTCTGTGGATGCTGGTTATCCAACCTATGTCAGAAGTGTAACCTGCAAATATCCTCTCCCATTCTGAGGGCTGTAGGCTTGCTTTACTTACTGCATTCTTGGCTATGCAGAAGCTTTTTAGTTTGATCAGATCCCAGTAATGTATTTTTGGTGTTGCTTCAATTGCCTGGGGTGGGGGGGTCCTCCTCATAAAGTATTCTCCCAGGCCAACTTCTTCTTAGGACAGCTTGTCTGAATGAGAGCTGTCAGGGAATCTTCAGTGTAAAGCAATAAAGGAGGAGGGAGGTGGTGGAGGGTCCCAGAAACTCCTGAGAATGGGATTTTTCTGCCCTGCTGCTTGCAGAAGGAGCAGGATGCTGCCCTGTCTAGCTCTGTCTGTTCTCCACAGATCCCCATTGCAGTGAGCGGGATCCGGGGCATGGGTTTCTTGATGAGATACCATATTGAGACAGGAGGGGGACAGCTGCCAGCCAGACTCTCCAGCCTGCTCATTAAGGTGAGTAGAGCAGGAACTGTGTGTAAACTTCTGAGGCTGGAGTATGAGAAGGCCCAGGCCCAGACCCTAGGACCACAGAACATTGGAAATGTGCCCTCGGCTTGTTGGATGCTAGTGCTCTGTGGGTGGTCTTTAGGAGATCTCTGAGCCCTTAGAGACAGGAGGGTGTCTGTATGCATTTTTTCTCTGAAAGAATGTCCAACCTCGGCTTGGCGCCTGTGGCTCAGTGGGCTAAGGCACCAGCCACGTACACCTGAGCTGGCGGGTTCAAATCCAGCCTGGGCCTGCCAAACAACAATGACGGCTGCAACCAAAAAATGCCCGGGCGTTGTGGCGGGCGCCTGTAGTCCCAGCTACTTGGGATGCGGAGGCAAGAGACTCGCTTGAGCCCAGGAATTGGAGGTTGCTGTGAGCTATGATGCCACGGCACTCTCTCCAGGGTGACAGCTTGAGGCTCTGTCTCAACAAAAAAAAAAAAAAAAAAAAGAACGTCCAACCTTTTGTCAGTTTCTCAGATTGACCTGTGATTACAAATCAAGTTAAGAACCACTATTTCAGCCTTTTTTTTTGAGATAAGCTCTTGCTTTGTCACCTAGGTGACATCATAGCTCACAGCAGCATCATATTCCTGACCTCAAGGTGATCCTCCTGCCTTGGCCTCCCAAAATGCTGGTATTATAGGCATGGGCTTTGTTTCTAGGCACCCTAGTTTTGTAAAATTAGATCATACCTGGGTTTTATTTTTTTATTTTTAGAGACAGAGTCTCACTTTGTTGCCCTTGGTAGAGTGCCATGGCTTCACAGCTCACAGCAACCTTCAACTCCTGGGCTTAGGCGATTCTCTTGTCTCAGCCTCCTGAGTAACTGGGACTACAGGCACCCTCCACAACGCCCAGCCATTTCTTTGTTGCAGTTTGGCTGGGGCTGAGTTTGAACCCGCCACCCTCGGTATATGGGCCCGGCACCCCACTCACTGAGCTACAGGTGCCGCCCCATACCTGGGTTTTAATCTTAATACATTTTTTCCTGCCTCCCTCCTTTCATTGGCCTAGCATTTATTAGTGTGGTTATTGTGTTGAAGCATCAGGCCTTAATTAGGAAAGCTGAGCAAGGCTCCCATGGCCTCTATAATATAGTAAGCTCCTCAAGCTTCAGTGTGCACAGAAATCAGGACTAGATTCTATGATTTAATGAGATGAGGACACACCTAAGACTCTGTAACCAGCTCCCAGGTTAAGTGCTGTTGGTGTGTGGACCTTGCTCTGAGTAATGAGGTTCCAAAGGGTGACTGCATTTTGTATCCATCCAGAGCCCACTGAGAGTTTGAGGTGGCCTGATTAGATTGGGCTGGTATGTGATGGCATCACCCTGTCCGTACTTGTTCATTTAGCATTTACTGGGCACCCACTGTGTACCCAGCTGGGCTGGGTCCTTAGGGCAGATAAGATCCCTGGATCCCATGGGGAGGGCCCTAATGTAGATGAGGTTGTCAGGGATCCTGTGAAGGATGAGAAGGAGCCAGCTGAGTGAGAATTTGGGGACAAGCTTGACTTGGGTGTGGGATCAGCCAGTGTTGAGGCCTAGGCCGAAGGAGCTTTGCATGTTTGAGGAAGTAAAAACCTGTGTGGGCTGAGAATAGTGAGCACTAGCATCCAACAAGCCGAGGGCACAAGGTAATGGGGGGTGGGGAAGCCACAGCTGAGACACACTAGCACCCCATCAGGGCTGGGATTTTGGCCTTTTTGAGAAATAAATTGGATATGCCTGTCCAAAAGCCTGTCTGTGGTCCTCTTCACAGTGTCTGCAGAACCCATCCAGTGACATCAGGCTGGTGGCTGAGAAGATGATCTGGTGGGCAAATAAGGACCCAATGCCTCCCCTAGATCCTCAAGCCATCAAGCCCATCCTGAAGGCTCTTCTTGACAACACCAAGGATAAAAACACCGTCGTCAGGGCCCACAGTGACCAGGCGATTGTCAATCTCCTCAAGATGAGGCAGGGCGAAGAGGTGTTTCAGGTGGGAACCTGGGGCTGGCTGCATTTGTTTTACAGCTCTACTTTTACGTGACTGTATGTAAGCCTCATACTCTCCTCTGCCATTAGGAACATGTTAGCTTTCAGGAGCAGACTGAGATTCAGGTGACTGGCCTAGTTCCTAAAAACACACATTACCCAAGGTTCAGCAAATCACATCTCACACAGCACCCACACACACAGCAGATCCCAGTGGAGCTGCCCAGTTGACTCCCAGAGCCCTGATCATCAGTTCCCTGCTCCCAGCAACCTTTATTTAAAGCATTGGAAACTGTGGCTGCATGAGTAGTATTTTTCTGAGCTTTCCCTTAGACCCTTCTGATTCTCTCTAGTTGTAAAGTAGGTATTCATTTTGTTTCTATTTGGAGAAATCTGAGGTCATAGATTCTTTTTGGGGGAGACAAGAGTCTCTCTCTGTTGCCCTGGGCTAGTGTGCCATGGCATCAGCCTAGCTTACAGCAGCTTAAACTCTTGGGTTCAAGCAATCCTCCTTCCTCAGCCTCCCAAGTAGCTGGGACTACAGGCATCTACCACAATACCTCTTTTTAGAGACTATATTTCGCTTTTGCTCAGCTAGTCTTAAACTCCTGAGCTCAAGGGATCTTCCCATCTTGACCTTCCAAGAACTGCTAGGATTACAGGCATGAGCCACCGTGCCCATTCTAGAACTATATTTTCTTTTCTTTTCTTTCTTTCTTTTTTTTTTGGGACAGAGCCTTAAGCTGTCACCCTGGGTAGAGTGCTGTGGCATCATAGCTCACAGCAACCTCCAATTCCTGGGCTCAAGCAAGTCTCCTGCCTCTGCCTCCCAAGTAGCTGGGACTACAGGCACCCACCACAATGCCCAGTCATTTTTTGGTTACAGCCGTCATTGTTGTTTTGTCTCGTGGGCCCAGGATGGATTCGAACCCGCCAGCTCAGGTGTACCTGGCTAGCACCTTAGCCACTTGAGCCACAGGCGC
>CAUYON010099506.1:0-35735 GCA_963573935.1 Arctocebus calabarensis
ACACTTGCATTAGACTGTTTATTGCAGCTCAATTTACAATCGCTAAAATGTGGAAACAACCTAAATGCCCACCAATCCAGGAATGGATTAACAAGCTATGGTATATGTACACTATGGAATACTATTCAGCCATTAAAAAAACCGGAGCCTTTACAGCCTTTGTATTAACCTGGATGGAAGTGTAACACATTATTCTTAGTAAAGCATCTCATGAATGGAGAAGCATGAATCCCATGTACTCAAGTTTGATATAAGGACAATTAATGACAATTAACTACATGGTGGGGGTGAGGGAAGGGGAGAGCAGAGAGAGAAAGAATGAGGGAGGGGTGAGGAAAGGAAGAGCAGAGAGAGGGAAAGAGCGAGGGGGGCGGGGTCTTGGTGTGTGCCACGCCTTTTGTGTGCAAAATACGAATGTAAGAGGGACTTTACCCAACAAATGCAATCAGTGTAACCTGGTTTCTTATACCCTCAATGAATCCCCAACAATTAAAAAAAAAAAATAAACAAAAACTGCAGCTTGTCTGTCAAGCACCACCTACTGACAGGGAGATCAATTTGCCCTTTTTGGCATTTATTGGTTCAGTCATACAGAGTGTGATTGAACCTCACCCACAAGCACCATCCACTGCCTTAGACATTAACCTGGGAATTCCATCATCTAAACAAAAGAAAATCAAAAAGAAAAGCAAAAGCTGCTCCAGATGAAAAGGAATTAGTGAAAGATCTCTGGACATGAGAAATGTCAGATTGAAAGGACAGCACCTGGGGGCAGCCCCTATTGCTCAGTGAGCAGGGTGCTGGCCCCATATACTGAGGGTGGTGGGTTCAGACCCAGCTCTGGCCAAACGGCAACAAAAAATAACTGTGTGTTATGGCAGGCACCTGTAGTCCCAGCTACTGGGGAGGCTGAGGCAAGAGAATCACCTAAGCCCAAGAGCTAGAGGTTGCTGTGAGCTGTGACACCATGGCATTGAACCCAGGGTGACAAAGTAAGACTGTCTCAAAAAAAGAAGAAAAAGAAAAGACACCACCTGAAGAATACAATAACTTCATATCAATGGAAACCAACAAAAATGAGACTATCAAAATGACTGATAAGAATTTCAAATATGGATTGTAAAGAAACTCAACAAAATATAAGAGAAAATAGAAACCAAACACAAGAACCACAAAAACGAGGCAAGAAATGAGTGAAAAATTCACTAAAGAAATTACTTTTTAAAAAATCCAGCAGAGCTTCTGGAAATGAAAAATTCATTTGAAGAAAGGCAAAACATAGTAGAAAGCCTTAAGAATATTCTAGGTCAGGCAGAAGACTCTCAGAGCTAGAAGACACACCTTTGAGTTAAAGAGAAAGAACAGAGAAATAAGAGGAACAAACAAAGCCTACAAGAAGTTTATGTAAAAAGGCCTAACATAAAAATTATAAGCATCCCTGAAGGCTATGAAGAAAATACACAAGAACTAGCAAACCTATCTGAGGGAATACTTGAGGATAGTCTTCCAGATCTTACTAGAAATCTGGACATCCAGGAAATAAAATCACAACAGACTCATGAGAGATTCCTTAATAAGAGGGAATCACAACCACAACATATAATGATTAGACTGTGGAAAGTTAATAGTTAACATGAGAGAGGAACTATGAACAGTAAGGCAAAAGCATCAGATAACTCACAAGGTAAGATCCACGAGACTAACTGCAGACTTCTCACCTGAGACCTCACAAGCCAGAAGGTTCTGGGGCCCCATTCCCAGTCTTCTTAAACAGAATAATGACCAGCCTAGATTTTTGTATTCTGCCAAACTAAGTTACTTTTATGAGAGAGAAATGAAGACTTTCCCAGACAAGCACACTGAGGGAATGTTGTAGGACCAGACCTGGCCTTCTGGAATTACTCACAACTACATTACACACTGATCAGCACAATAGACACCTACCAGTGTAAATCCACCCAAAAGCTAAATGTCAGAACCCAAATATCACAGTGGCTCAAGAGGTAAAATAAAGCAATAAAGTTCTACTCAGCTAGGCGCTGTGGCAGGCACCTATAGTCCCAGCTACTCAGGAGGCTGAGGCAAGACAATCGCTTTAGGCCAGGAGTTTGAGGTTGCTGTGAGCTATGACACCACAGCACTCTACCCAGGGTGATAAAGTGAGACTCTGTCAAAAATAAATAAAGTTCTACTCAACAGGAAGAACAGACATCTATCCCACTTATCAGTTCTTTTCAATAAATGTGAATAGCTTGAATTCCCCACCTAAGAGACAACGGGTGGCTGAAGGGATGTAAAATAATATTCCATGCAAATATAGCTATTCTCATCAGATGACATAGACCATTTTTTTTTTCAAGACAGGGTCTCAGCTGTCACCCTGGGTAGAGTGCCATGCACCACAGCTCACAGCAACCTCAAACTCTTGGACCCAGACAGGGTTTGAACCCGCTAGCCTGGATTTACACAATATGTCTCAAGAAAATTTTTAAAATAGGAGTTATACCTTGTATATTCTCAGACTACAGTACAATAAAATTAGAAATCAATTCCAACAGAAATGTTCATCTCTACAAAAAATCAAAAACTAAAAAACCTGCTGAATGATAGTTATGTAATGGGGAAAACTAAGGTACGAATCAAAAGATTCTTCGAACTAAATGACAAAAGCATCATGGGTTATCAAAATCTATGGGACTCAGCAAGAACACTCATAAGAGGAAATTCATTGCCATAAATGCTTACATCTGAAAGACAGATTACAAATCAACAATCTAATGAATTGTCTCAAGGAACTGGAAAAAGAAGAGCAAACCAATCCCAAACCTGGCAGAAGAATAGAAATAAAATAACTAAAGTCTGAACAGGATTATACAGAAGATTAATGAAACAAGTTGGTTCTTTGAAAAGTTGAACAAAATAGACAGGCTTCTTGCTAGATTAACCAGAAAAAGAAGAAAAGGATAATAATAACCTCAATTAGAAAAGAAAAAAGAGAAGTCATAGCTAATCCCACAGAAATATAAAACATCATCTGTGAATACTATATAAATCTTTGCATAAAAACTTAAAAACAGGCCCAGTGCTTATAGCTCAGTGGCTAGGGCACCAGCTACATAAACCAGAGCTGGCGGGTTCGAATCCAGCCTGGGCCTGCCAAACAACAACTACAACCAAAAAAATAGTCGGGCATTGTGGTGGGTGCCTGTAGTCCCAGCTACTTGGGAGGTTGAGGCCAGAGAATCACTTGAGCCCAAGAGTTGGAGGTTGCTGTGAGCTACTGAGGGCAACAAAATGAGACTCTGTCTCAAAAAAAAAAAAAAGGCTTGAAAACATAGAGGAAATGGACAAATTCTTAGACACAACCTTTCTATGCTCAATCAGAAAGAAATAGAACTCTTCAACAGACTGATATCAAGTAATGAATTTGAAACGTAATAAAAAACCTCCCAGCAAAACAAAGTCCCAGATCAGATGGTTTCACAGCTGAATTTTACCAGACCTACAAAGAAGAACTGACCTAGACTGCAGAAATTATTTCATAACTTAAAGAAGGAAGGAGTCCTCCCCAACTCATTCTCCAAAGCCAATATCACCCTGATACCTAAGTCAGGAGAGAACACAGCAATAAAAGAAAACTACAGGCCAACATCCCTTATGAATATAGAGGCAAACATTCTCAAAATCCTGGCAAACTGAATTCAGTTGCACATCAAATAATCCACCTTAATCAAGTGAGCTTCATCCCAAAGATGCAAGGATAGTTCAACATATGCAAATATATACATTTAATTCACATAAATAAAAGCAAAAAGAGAGACCATATGATCCTCTGGATAGATGCAAGAAAAGAATGACAAAATTTAACACCCTTTTATGATAAGTACTCTTAACAAAGTAGCCATACATGGAATATACCTCAATATTAGAAAAGTCATACACAACACACAGCATAATACTGAATGGGGAAAATTGAAAGCATTCCCACTTAGAACTGTAACTGGACAAGGTTGCTCACTGTCTCCATTTCTGTTCAACATAGTGCTGGCCAGATCAGTGTGGCAATGCAAGGGAATCCAGTGTATCCAAATAAGGAAAGGACTCAAACTATTGCTCTTTGCTGATTATGTAATCTTAAATCTAGAAAATTCCAAAGATTCTGCCAACAGACTCCTGGAATTGATAAATGCAGCAAAGTCTCAGGTTATGAAATCAATGTATGGAAATCAGTAACATTTCTGTACATTAAGAAGAGTTAAACTGAGAATCAAATAAAAAACTCAGTAACTTTCACAATACCAACAAAGAAAATATCTAGGAATATGTTTAACCAAGGAGGTTAAAGACTTCTATCAGAACTACAAAACATCAAAAAAGAAATTGCAGAGGATGTAAACAAATGGAAAAACACATCATGCTTATGGATCAGCAGAATCAACATTGTCAAAATGTCTGTGCTTCCCAAAGTAATCTACAAATTCAATATAATCCACATTGAAATACCAATGTCACTTTTTGTGACTCTAGAAAAGACTTTGAATAGTCAAAGCAATCTTAAGCAAAAAGAACAAATAGGGAGGCACCACTTACTGGCCTTCAAGCTATACTATAAGGCTACAGGAACCACGACAGCATGGTACTGGCGCAAGAATAGAGACACAGACCAATGGATTCAAACAGAGAACCCAGATGTAAAGCCATCCTCTTATTGCCATCTGATCTTTGGCAAAACAGACAAAAACATACAATGGAGAAAATAAGTCCTATTCAATAAATGGTGCTTAGAAAGTTGGGTAGCCTCACATAGAAGACTGAAACATGATCTGTACTTCTCACCACTCACAAAAATTAATTCACAATGGATAACAGACTTAAACCTAAGGCATGAAACTATGAGAATTCTAGAAGAGGTTGACAAAACTCTTGTAGCTATCAGCTTAGGTGAGGAATTTATGAAGAAGATCCCAAAGGCAATGACAGCAACAATAAAAATAAATGAATGGGATTTGACTAAATAAAAAAGCTGCACATCTAAGGAAACAATCACCAGAGCCAATAGACAGCCTACAGAACAGGACATGGATCTGCCTGCTACACCCCTGATAAAGGGCTGATGACCAGACTCTACAAAGAACTCACAGAAGACACCAAACAACCCCCAAAGTGGGCAAAAGACATGCACAGATGATTTTCAAAAAGAAGAGAGACTAATGGCCAATAAACATATGAAAAATGCTCAATATCTCTAATCATCAGGGACATGAAAATCCAAACCACAACAAGGGCTTGGGGCCCGTAGCAGAGTAGTTATGGTGCCAGCCACATGCACTGAGGCTGGCAGGTTTGAGCATGGCCCAGGCCAGCTAAACAATAATGACAACTGCAACAAGAAAATAGCCGGGCGTTGTGGTAGGCTGCTGTAGTCCCAGCTACTTGGGAGGCTGAGGCAAGAGAATCTCTTAAGCCCAAGAGTTGGAGGTTGCTGTGAGCTGTGATGCCACGGCACTCTACCAAGGGTGACATAGTGAGACTGTCTCAAAAACAAAACAAAACAAAGCAAAACACATTGTGGTGGTAGCCACCATAAGCTACCACCTAACTCCAAAATGGAAAATGGCTTTTTTTTTGGAAAATGGCTTTTATCCAAAAGTCCTAAAACAACAGATGCTAGTGTGGATGCAGAGAGAAAGGAATACTTACACTGTTGGGAGGACTGCAAACTATGGAAAGTAGTATGGAGATACCTCAAATAACTAAAAATAGATCTACCATTTGATCCAGCAAACCCAGTACTGTGTACTTACTCAAAGGAAAAAAAGACATTCTATAAAAAAAGACACTTGGACCTAAATGTTTATTGCAGCACAATTCACTATTGCAAAGATGTACAAACAGCCCAAGAGCTGATCAGTAGGTGAGTGGATTAATAAAATGTGGTATAAGTACCCTATGGAGTATTAGCCATAAAAAAAAAAATGGACAGAACTGGACACCATTCTCCTAAGGGAAGTATCCCAGGAATGGAAAAACAAGCATTTTAAAATTGGAACTAAATGATCAACATGCATGTGTACACATGGCAGTAAAATTCATTAGCAATAAAACAGGTGGGGAGGGGAGGAGAAGAGTAAACTCACACTTAGCAGGCCCAATGCACACTCTCTCAGGGATGGACACAATTACATCCTTGATGCAAACTGTACAAAAGTAATGCATGTAACCAACATGTTTGTACCTGAAATTCTGAAATTTGAAAGAAATTGAGGGAAAAATTTATTACATAACATACAACGTAGAGGCTTAACACAAGTTTTCTTAAAAATCAATGAAACTGTGACCATTTCAAAAGAAAAGATGTCAATAGGCAGTTCCCAAAAGGAAAGCACAAAGTCAGCACATGGAAAAGGTTCTCACTAGTTTCTTCACGAATACAATCTTGCATCCTATTCATCTGCCACTGCTTTAGGATACAGAGTGATGGAGAAAAAGCATGGTGTTTTCCATGAGAGTCAAAGGAAAATAAGTTCCCTTTATCAAAGGAAATGTGGGAACAGAATTATTTAACTCTTTAATCTGATTCAGAAACATGAGAATGCAGATCGGGTGGCCTAACCCTTTACTTATACAGGCTTGATGTAGCAAATTCAGTTCTGTTCATAACAGAAACAAAAGGATACAAAATATTTATGACTCAGGGAGATAAAGAACCTGTTGCCAATAAATCTCCTTGAGAAAAGCAAAGAACACTGAATAAGCCTAATACCTGGCTCTGCTCCATCAAAAGCATCAAATTCCGTTGTGTCTTTTTTGCTAAACAGTATTATGAAGTAAATAGGTGAATTAATTAGATGAAAGAAAAAAAGTATTCTCTTTCTGCCAGATATTTTAATCTAGACAATCTTTAATCACATGTCATATATTGTTCAAATCTTTGGTTTGGTGAACTGCTTGATGAAAAATGGGTTTTAAGGCTCAGCGCCTGTGGCTCAACAGGCTAAGGCGCCAGCCACGTACACCTGAGCTGGTGGGTTCGAATCCAGCCCCCGGGCCCGCCAAACAACAATGACGGCTGCAAACAAAAAATGGCCGGGTGATGTGGTGGGCACCTGTAGTCCCAGCGACTTGGGAGGCAGAGGCAAGAGACTCAGTTGAGCCCAGGAATTGGAGGTTGCTGTGAGCTGTGATGCCACAGCACTCTATCCAGGGTGACAGCTTGAGGCTCTGTCTCAAAAAAAAAAAAAGAAAGAAAGAAAAAGAAAAATGGGTTTTAAATTTTAATTTAAAAATTTTAAAGATGGTTCATTCATGAGTTACATACCTTATTTTTACCTGCATTATACGTGAAATCACATCTTTCATCGTGCTTTCTGTGTTTTTCATTAAGTTTCTCGTCTGGGGGAGAGCTTCTATGCTTTATTATTTCCCTTTACAAAAGGTATAATAGAGATATTACTAAAGAATTAATGTTTTCTACACTTAGCACAACTCAGATCTTCATTTACAGATCGACATGTGTGTCCTCCTGGAGTTTATAATCACAGATCATGAAGGGTGCAGGTTGTTAAAGTTGTTTTTAGGAACTCCTGCTTCTGCCCATGAAGGAATGACTGGTATCAGACTTGCTTTATGATAAACAACTAGAAAACTAGACAGTATACTAAGACACTTGCATTTAGACATTGGGATAGTGAATATGGGACTGAGAACCTTAGAAAAAGGGAAGTAAGTGGGAGAAGGCTGGTGAGTCACCAGGCTTGTGCCTGGAAGCACAGCCTGGGCTGTGCAGAGTGGAGGGCCGGTCAGAGCTCATCAGTCTGCTAGGCCCAGGACTCTGAGATGGGAGTTTCACAGCCAGAAGGCTGGCAAGGAGAAGGAGAAGAGCCCCAGAATCCTGAAAGGGGTCCCTCAGAATCTTGCTGAAAACTTAGTTGTGTTTATGTGGGACAAAAATCCAGTTGGGGAGGAAATACCTACAACTGTAAGTGGGAGATGCCCAGAACTAACACTACCCCTGGAGTGCCAGGGTACATTTGAATTCCAGCCACAGTGAAGGGACTTCACTGAATGCCTGGGGTGTTCAGTAAGGATTCCAGAAGTCACATTCCAGCAGCAGGCTAAAGTAGTCCTAGCATCAAGACCACTCCAGCCCTGAAGGGACCAAGTCCATGTGCAGGCAACTTAACTGCCAGCTAAAGCAAACTCAGCACTCTTTAGAGAAAGCCATAAAGTCCAGATCTTGAAGAGCATAAACTACAATATCAAGCATCCAAAGTTACTAGACACTCAAGAAGCAGGAGAATATGATCCGTGAAAAGGAGAAAAATCAGTACAAAGAAACATATCTACAAATGGTCTAATTAGCAGAGATGTTGAAAATGTCCAGATATTTACAGCAGAACATGAACATGATGACAAAATGAATTTTTTTTTTTTTGAGACAGTCTCACTCTGTCACCCTGGGTAGAGTGCCATGGTGTTATCATAGCTCACAGGAACCTCGGTTTCTTGGCCTCATCCTCTTGCCTCAGCCTCCCAAGTAGCTGGGGCTACACAAACCAGCCACAACGCCCAGCTAGTTTTCTGATTTAAGTAGAGATGGGGGTCTTGATTTTGCTCAGGCTGGTCTTGAACTTGTGAGCTCAAGCAACCCTCCTGCTGCTGCCTCCCATAGTGCTAAGATTACAGGCATGAGCCACCCAGCCTGAGATATTTTTTAAAGCCAGAGTTTTAGATAGGAAAATTCTGAAATGAAAAATGGATTGGCTTAATAACAAATGGATTCTGCTGAATAAACGAGTGAGTTTGAAAGAAAACAATTGAAATGATCCAAACTGAAGCACGGAGGGAGGGAAAAGGACTAAAAATAAATGAATGGACAAATACATCCTCAGAGGCCTATGGGGTGATGTCAAGTAATCTAACATACATATAATTGAAGTCCTAAAAAATGGTCTTGGGCCAGGTGTAGTGGCTCACTCCTGTAAGCCAGCCACTTGGGAGGGTAGGGTGGGGGGACTGCTTGAGCTCAGGACATAGAATTGTATCACTGTACTCTATCCTGGGTTCCTGGATGACAGAATGAGACTGTGTTTCTGAATAAACAATTTATTTTTTTTAAGAGACAGAGTTTCACTTTGTCACACGCGGTAGAGTACTGTGGCATCACAGTTCACAGCAACCCCAGCTCTTGGGCTTAGGCGATTCTCTTGTCTCAGCCTCCCAAGTAGCTGAGACTATAGTTGCCCGCCACAACACTGGGCTATTTTTTTGTTGCAGTTTGGCTGGGGCTGGGTTCGAAACTGCCACCCTCGGTATATGGGGCTGGTGCCCTACTCACTGGGCCACAGGCACCACTCCAAAACAAACAAATTTTAAAAGAAAAAGTGTTGGATAGGAATACTTTAAAATATAATGGCAAAGTTTTCCAAAATTTTCAAACAGTCAAATTATGTTATATCAATATCAACAAAATGGCATGGTTGTTATATCAGATAAAGCAGATTTGAATATGCTAATATAGAAAGATAAGGCATAGTGTAAAGTGAGAAAGTAAGGCATATAAATTAACACACAGAATGGTCTCATTTGTGTAATTCAGAGAAAGCCACAAAGTCCAAACCGTGAAGAGCATAATATACAAAGTGGGATATGGCAGCATTACAAATAACTTACAGAACTGGTTTCCTTTTGGGAATGGGCAAGAGTAGGATATAGAGAAACAAGTTTGCTTTTGTGGGGTTTTTTTTTCCATTCTGTATTCAAATTTTTACCCTAACCGTATACTTTTTCATTTTTGAAACAAACAGTTTTAAATTTTAAAAAATGCCCCATGTTGTTGTGTGCGGTCACTGACTCTGGATATACGTGTACACACACATATACAAATACTTACACTGATCAGGGATAAAGGGTTTGCAAGATGATTTTTGAAGATAAAGCATGATGTGATCATTTTCATATTATGTATGACATTAAAGCTTTGCCAGCACACACAGGGCATCCTGACATTTACACAAACTGTTTGAAACAAGAAAAAGCGTAGACCTTAGAAAACCAAGAGCAAGGGAATGACACCTGTGAAGAGATTGTTAACTTAGAGTTCAAGGGCAGGTGGCCTTCCCCGTCACACCTGTGTCCATGACCACCGGTCCCCGTCCACACTGGTCAGGAAGGTGGGGGCCCAGGTGAAGCCACTGAGGCTAGCGGAAGATGGGTGAGGAAGAACGCTGCCTTACTCCATTTCTGCTGCCATGACAAAATACCTGGGGCAAAATACCTTTGGAACTACCCAGATGATTCATAACGAACAGAAATTACTCATAAAAAATAGATTACTTACACTTCTGGAGGCTGGGAAGTCCAAAATCCAAGCACTGGTCGGTTCAGCCATCAGGTGAAGGCTGCTTTCTGCTTCTGAGACAGGCTTTCCGCTGGTCCCCCAGAGCAGGAGGTGGGGCAGCAAGCTGCAGGTCACCACCGTCTCCCACCTTCCTGCTGTCCCAGGGCCATTCAGGTCAACCCCGCACGTTGGAGGGATGCGGCCAAACCGCAGTGGCTGTCAGTCTCGTTTCTGCTTTGCCTCCAAGTCTCTAATGGTGGGAGAGAGTGTGTCTCACCCCAGTTTGTAGCAGTGCTGGCTGACACCTGCCTAGAGCTCGTGTGTGCCAGACGCTGCTCAGGTGCACATTAACTCATTTTACTCTCCCAACGGCCTGTGAGGGTGTGCTATTGTGTCCCCATCTCACAGATGAAAGTGAGCAAGGAGAGGGGCGTGTACCTGGCCCCGCATTACCAGCGGTGTGTTGGGGCTCCTGCTCTCAGCTGCTGCTACTCCCCAGGCGGTCCTGACTTCAGGGAGAGAGGTCACGAGAGCACTTCTGAAGGAAGCATCTTTCCAGCCTGCTTTAGTCATTTTTTTTTACTTTTTGGGGGACAGTCTCCCTTTGTTGCCCAGGCTTCAGAGCAGTGGCCTCAGCCTAGCTCACAGCAACCTCAAACTCCTGAGTTCAAGTGATCCTCCTGCCTCAGTCTCCCAAGTATCTGGGACTACAGGCTCCCAGCACAATGCCGGGCTAGTTTTTCTATTTTTGGTAGAGACGGGGTCTCCCTGTTGCTCAGGCTGATCTCCAAACTCTGAGCTCAAGCAAGCCTCCTGCCTCAGAGTGCTAGGATTACAGGTGTGCTCCTGGCCCAGGTGTGGTGCTTATCAGTTGTCTGAGTAGCAAACATCTTACCTCACAGGTGTCCTGATTCTCAACCTTGGCTGTATGTTGGAAGTACCTGGGGCTGGAGCTCTAAAAGCCTGGGGGGGCCCATTCTGACCAATTACTCCATCACTGAGGCTAGAGCCCAGGTGGAACTGTGACACTCCCAGGAGGTTCCAGTGTGCAGACAGTTGGAGGCCACGGCTCCTTGAGTTTCAGTCATGGAGGTGGTTCTTTCTGACCAGCTTCATAACTTCACCTTAAAATGCAGCAATAATGGGGGGAACAAGGTGTCCCACCTCCATGGGCCCACCTCCCAGAGCCACTGCGGAGTCTGAGTGGCTTCTGTTTCCTGGCTCTAGGGCTTTCCCAGGACAGGTGTCTAACACAAGTTTGTTGAATGAGCAGGATGAGGAGCAGGAGAGCTCTTGAGATCACACAGCCTGTGGTTAGTACAGTCAAATTGGTCATTGTTTTGGAAACAAATGAGGTTAAGACCTAAGTTAGCTTAACCCATATTTAGAAAGATGTAAAAAGTCTAGACTCAAGGGTGGTGCCTGTGGCTCAAAGAAGTAGGGTGCCGGACCCATATGCTGGAGGTGGCAGGTTCCAACCCAGCCCCTGCCAGAAACTGCAGAAAAAAAAAAAAAAAAAGTCTAGACTTAAAATTTTAAAACATTGGTGAAAGAAATTTAAAATAAATAAGTGGAAATGATATAAATAAGTGGAAAGATATATCATGTTTAGGAATTGGAAGAATCAGCATTTTTAATGTGTTTATTTTCCAAATTTGACCTATAGATTCAAAACCCATCCCCAAATTCCCAGTAGAAAATGACGATCTGCTTCTAAATTTGTATTCGGAAATGCAAAAGACCTAGATCAGCCAAAGTAATCTTGAAAAGGAAAAGGTGCTAATGTTGGATTGCATTAGTTTGTGGGGCTGCCGAAACAAAGTGCCCCAGGCTGGGTGGCTGAACAACACCAATGTCTTCCTTCACAATTCTGATGAGAGGCAGTTGGAGATCAGGGTGTCAGCAGCGATAGTTTTCGTTTTTGTTTTTGTTTTTTGAGACAGAGTCTCACTATGTCGCTCTTGGTGGAGTGCCGTGGCATCACAGCTCACAGAAACCTCAATCTCTTGGGCTTAAGCGATTCTCTTGCCTCACCCTCCCAAGTAGCTGGGACAACAGGTGCCTGCCACAGTGCCTGGCTTTTTCATTTTATTTATGTTTGTTGTTGTTGTCGCAGTTGTCAGGCCAGGCCAGGTTTGAACCCTCCAGCCTTGGTGTATAGGCCGGCCCCCTACCTACTGAGTTATGGGCGCCCGTCAGCAGGAATAGTCTTTTGAGACCTGTTCGTTTGGCTTGCAGATGGCTGCCTTCTCCTTGTGTCCTCATGTGCCCGGTTCTTCTCTGTTGGTGCATCCCTGGTGTCTCTCCTCCTCCTCCTCCCCCTCCCCCATGTTCTCATTTAACCATAATTATGCCTTTAGAAGCCCTGTCAGCAAATACAGTCACATTGGTGGTAAGGCCTTACCACATGAATTTGGGAGGGACACAATTCAGTCCATTACATGGATCTCACCGTCCGAGGATGTGCCTCAGTCATAGCATGCTTACACACTGCCAGAGGTTCTAACGAGTGGCCACACTGAGTACCACCAAGATGGCTCAGGTCTCACCCCTGCAGGGGAGTTTAGGTTGTGCAGCCTCTCCTGGGCCCTGCAAACTCTGACTGATGATGTCAGCAGGACACCCCAGGACTACACCACTGAATCAGCGTCTCATAGGAAGACGATTCTCCTGCAGACACCTGCCCCACACTGGCCTGGTGCTGGGATAACACATACAATGTACTCAGCCAGCGTCAGAGCCAAAGTGATGGCATTAGTCAGACACTGTCCATATCTGCTGCACTCCAGCCTTCAGGGTCTTCCTGCTAGTACATACCGACTTTCAGGCTGTGGGGAAATGGCAGTAAAAACAAACAAACAAACAAAAAGCAGACAAGAGAAAGTTCGGATTTATTATTTAGCCAGGACACCCAGTGTTTTGATGTTGGTAATTTTCGTTCACTTTAAATCCCTGTCATTGTTGCTGTTGGCTTTGTGGGTGTCTCACCCCAGAACCATCCATTCCCCAGCTCATCGCCAACTCCTTAGGACTCAGCAGTGAGAACACGAGGCCTACAGTCCGTCTCAGGTGGGAGATTTGAAAAGTAAATGCAGTCAAGTCCTCTAGTTGCTTCCTCAGGAATAAAGAGACTATGTTTAGCATCAGTGTGGTGACCACTGGGAGAGGCACAGAAGGAGTTTCTGGCATGTTACCCAGGAGTGAGCTCCAGGCTTGCGTGGCTTCCTTCTGGTGCAGGTGGTGGTCTGTGGGCTCTCCTCCCACCTTTTCTCACAGGCCTGTCCAGGCAGGATGTTGCCGCGGCTGCATGGCTGGGAATGAGCAGAGTGGGGGCTGCAGCACGGTCCGCCTCTGGCCACAGTGGAGCCCTTTCCTGACGTCCCAGGGAGGGAAAGAGACTCAAGTAGCGGAAAGGAAACCAGGACAGCCAGGACGGGGCAGGGCCAGCTCTGTGCACAGACTCCAGCCTTTCTGCCCCTTTCTCTAGCTCTGGTCCCTCTGGCTCAGGCCAAGGTGAAGATGCCATGGGCGGCACTGTCTGGGCACTGCCTTCATAGGTTGACAGAGACAAAAGGCTTTGGTTCAGAGCAGCAGAGACTTGGAGACAGCTGTGGGCCCTATTCCACACAGTCATTTTCCTCCCCTCGCTTCCCTGAGGCTCTTTTCCACAAATAAAGGTTCTGCCCTGTCAAGACCCAGCAGTTCAAGGGTCCCTGGCCCTGTCGTGGGTGGCAGCTCTAGACTGCTTAAGGACCCACATCCGGGTAGTGAGGCTGCCCTGACACAGAAGCTTCTTGAGAAAGAGAAAGCTCACCTTTTTGAAGGTGTGAGATGGGGGCAAATATGCTAGAATTTGAGGGTTTGTTTGACATGAGAATTTACACCAAGTCTAAAGTGCTTAGACTACTTGAGAAAAAAATTGCAAAACCTACAGAACTTTCTGCTTTGCTTTGAAGTGTAACAGAAACATATTTCATTCATTTATTCGATGTTTATGTGTTAACTTCTTACTTTACTTTTCTAAGTGGGAGGCCCTGTTAGGTGCTGTGTAACTCGGAGGATTTCTTAGATTTCTGAGTGTCAGGCAAGGGAATTTGAATCTGCCTTTTCTCTACTAACAAGTTCCAGGGCTTCTGTCCTTTAGGTCAGCTCTTTCTCCAGGCTTCTGCTGCTCTATTCCTAAGCTCAGTGAAACATCAAACTCTTCCTCACCATGTTCCTTCCACAAAACCTGGACTAATTCAGAGAATTTGTGACTGCAATAGACTTCATGGAGAAGTGAGAAGGTAGAGAAGGGAGAATTTCTATTATAGACAAGCAGGCGGTCCCTGTGGCTCAGTGGGTAGGACGCCGGCCCCATATACCAAGGGTGGTGGGTTCAAACCCGGCCCTGGCCAAACTGCAACAAAAAAAATAGCCAGGCATTGTGGCAGGTAGTCCCAGCTACTTGGGAGGCTGAGGCAAGAGAATCGCCTGAGCCCAAGAGCCAGAGGTTGCTGCGAGCAGTGACGCCACGGCACTCTACCAAGGGTGAGAAAGTGAGACTGTCTCTTAAAAAAAAAAAAAGAAAAGAAAAGAAAAGAAAACTTCAAATTGGGTATTAGATATCCTATTTTAAAATAGCCTAACAGGGATTGAATTTATTCTTCCACAATACAATTCATAATATAAAATGACAAAATAATGGGAAACAATTGCCTTCAGGCACTGGGTAAAAATCCTTTCTAGGGCTTCAATCCTTGAGAAAAATGGAACATGAAATGAGGCCCACAGTCCCCATGGCTTTCTGTGGAGGACATTGTCCATAGCAGGGCACAGGGCAGTAGAGCCCAGGAAGAGTGCGGGGCGGAATCAGGGCTACCCAAGGGGTGGGAATTTGCAGGGCAGGGTAAGAAAGAGGAGAAAGCCTGCTTAGAGGAGTGCCAGGAACGTACACAGAGGTTCCCTCGAACAAAATCCTGAGTTTCACATGTGTAGGAAAAGACTCCACAAGGCCTGGCAAACAGTTACTGAGGGGCTGTCAGTGAACGGGGATTCTGGAAATCCCAACTGGTGGGAAACATTGGAGTTCTGCCCAGTGAGAATGGAAACGCCTTTAAAACACGGGGTACTGAGTTGAGACCCAAGAATGGGCATACCCCATTAGTCCCTTATTAGTAGGACTATTCTAGCCTTGGGGTAAAGGCTACAGTAACTCTTCCTTCACATAACCTGTTGGTAAGACTTGGTCAGCCTCTATTAGTTAATTTACTGCTTTCAGAATAAAACCACATACGCATTCTTTTCTTTTTTTTTTCTTTTTGAGACAGAGTCTCGCTATGTCACCCTCAGTAGAGTGCCATTGTGTCACAGCTCACAGCAACCTCAAACTCTTGGGCTTAAGGAATTCGCTTGCCTCAGCCTCCCAAGTAGCTGGAGTAGGAACCTGACATAACGCTCAGCTATTTTTGTTGTTGTTGTCATTGTTGCTTAGCAGGCCTAGGCCAGGTTCGAACCTGCCAGCCCCGGTGTATGTGGCCAGCACCCTAACCACTAAGCTATGGGCACTGAGCCCACGTACGTATTATTTAAGGGAAGACAATAAAATACAGACTCTCAGCAATTAAACATGTACCATATCCAGTGTACACTTCAGGAGAGTTATTGTTTAACGGCAACAGAGTTTCTGTTTGGAATAATGAAGAAGTTCTGAAGATGCATGTTAGAGATGATTTGCAAAACAGGAGTGCACTTAATGCCACTGAATGACATACTTATAAATAGTTAAGAGTAAATGTTATGTATATTTATTTTTCTTTGAGACAGTGTCTCACTATGTCCCCCTTGATAGAGTGCCATGGCGTCAAAGCTCATTGCAACCTCAAACTCTTGGGCTTCAGCGATTCTCTTGCTTCAGCCTCCCAAGTAGCTGGGACTACAGGCGCCCAACACAATGCCCGGCTGTTTTGGTGTTGTAGTTGTCATTGTTATTTAGCAGGCCCAGGCTGGGTTCGAACCTGCCACCTCCAGTGTATATGGCTGACACCCTATCCACTGAGCTATGGGCGCCGCCCTTGTTGTGTATACTTTAAATGCCCAGCTACTGCTTCCAGGAAAATCGGGACAAAGAATGCCCTCCTGCCTGGAACACCCAAACACCATAAAACATATATTTACATAAAACAGTGATATGCAATCAGGTGAGACAGTGATCCTTCATAGAGAGGAAACAAATGTGGGGAGCCCTGTGATTATCCCAATCTACTCCCCAAGCAGTCTCCAGACCACAGCATAGGGAGGGCAGATTCCGGTGGGGAAGCAACCAGTCTGTCTGATTGGAGGAAATGGGTCTGAGAGTTAAAGGCAGCCAACATGGCCAGGGTGAAGAAGGCAGAGGGAACGGGAGAAACAGCAATGACAACTGCAACCAAAAAATAGCTGGGCTTTGTGGTGGGCGCCTATAGTCCCAGCTACTTGGGAGGCTGACGCAAGAGAATCATTTAAGCCTAAGAGTTTGAAGTTGCTGTGAGCTGTGACACCACAGCACTCTACCGAGGGTGACATAGTGAGACTCTACCCCACTCCCCCCCCCCCAAATAAGACTCCTTGGAGCATTTCCTATAGGACCAGTATAGTGTTGACAAATTCTTTTAGTATTTGCTTGTCTGAGGAAGACTTTTATTTTTTCTGAAGTTATGAAGCTTATTCTGGCAGTATATAAAATTCTTGGCTGATGGGGTTTTTTTTTTTCAGCACTTTAAAAATGCCATTCCATTTTCTGCTGGTCTCTAAGATTTCTGCTGAAAGGTCTGCTGTTAGTCTGGTGGAGTTTCCTGTATAGTTGACTAGACACTTTTATCTTGTTAATTTTAATATTCTCTCTTTCATTTTGACTTTAGTCATTAAGTATTTTGGGCAGAGTATTTGCTTGGGGATTATTGGGCCTCCTGTATCTAAATGTCTAACTCTCCTGCTAGTCCTGGGAAGTTTTCATAATTATTTTCTTAAATACAGTTTAACTTTTTTTTTGAGACAGAGCCTCAAGCTGTCCCCCTGGGTAGAGTGTGGTGGCATCACAGCTCACAGCAACCTCTAACTCCTGGGCTCAAGTGATTCTCCCGCCCCAGCCTCCCAAGTAGCTGGGTCTACAGGCACCTGCCACAATGCCCAGCTATTTTTTGGTTGTAGCCATCATTGTTGTTTTGGCGGGCCCAGGCTGGATTCCAACCCGCCAGCTCAGGTGTATGTGGCTGGCGCCTTAGCTGCTTGAGCCACAGGTGCTGAGCCAGTTTCTAACCTTTTTGATAACTCTAACTCCTTGGGACTACTAATAATTTTTAAGTTTAGCCACTTTATATGGTCCCAGATATCTCAAAGTCTTTGCTCATTCTTTTAAAATTCTTTTTCCTTTATTTTTTTCTGACTGTATTATTTCAAAAGACTGTCTTTTATGTTCTGTTTTTGAAGTTTTTGGATGTGTTTTGTGTTTCTGTCAATAAATTTTTCAGCTCCAGAATTTGTTTTTTTGAGACAGAGCCCTAAGCTGTCACCCTGTGTAGAGTGCTGTAGCATCACAGCTCACAGCAACCTCCAATTCCTGGGCTCAAGCGAGTCTCTTGCCTCCACCTCCCAAGTAGCTGGGACTACAGGCATCCACCACAACGCCCGGCCATTTTTTGGTTGCAGCTGTCATTGTTGTTTGGCAGGTCAGGGCTGGATTCGAACCTGCCAGCTCAGGTGTACATGGCTGGTGCCTTAGCCCATTGAGCCACAGGTGCTGAGCCTTTTTTTTTTTTTAAGATAGAGTCTCACTTTGTCACCTTTGGTAGAGTGCTGTGGCATCACAGCTCACAGAAACCTCAAACTCTTAGGCTTAAGCAATCCTCTTGCCACAGCCTCCCAAGTAGCTGGATTACAGGCACTTGCCACAACACTTGGCTATTTTTTTTTCCTCAGTTTTTGACTGGGGCTGGGTTTGAACTCACCACCTCCAGCATATGGGTCCTGAGCCCTACGAGCCACAGGTGCTGCCCCACCTGACTACTTTTTTGAGACAATGTCTCATTTTAGGTCAGGCTAGTCTCAAACCTGAGAGCTGAGACAATCCACCCACCTCAGCCTCCCAGAGTTCTAGGATTACAGGTGTGAGCCACTGCACCCGCCAATATATCTTGATTGGTAAGTTTCTCATTCATATCCTGAACTGATGTTCTGATTTCTTTGCGGTGGTTTTCAGATTTCTGTTGTATCTCATTGTTTCTTTAGAATCAAAATTTGGAATTCTTTATCTGACATTATGAGAACTTTTTTTGGACAATTGTTGTGGTCATTTTGTAGTCCTTTAGGGTCATTATTTCCTTGCTTTTTCATGTTTCCCATGTTCTCCCTCTGATACCTACACATCTGAAGTAGCAGTAACTTATTCCAATTTTTATTTATTTATTTATTTATTTATTCATTTGTAGTTTTGGCCTGGGCTGGGTTTGAATCCACCACCTCTGGCATATGGGGCCAGCGCCCTACTCCTTTGAGCCACAGGCGCCGCCCCGTTATTCCAATTTTTAAAAATTGCTTTTTATTAGGGGAGGAATTTTTTCCTGAAGATGTACATATGTTGTTGGTTGGGTAGAACACTTTGGCTTTGACTTTTGGTGCCTGAAGCAGTGTGATCTTTGTGTATTGCTTAGGCAGTACACAGGATCAGTGGTATCTGTGATTTCCTTGGTGGTTTAGGGAGTACTTAGTTGATGCTGTGGTGAAGTTTCCCTGGGCACAGTCTTTGGGCCCCCATGGTAAAAACTGTGGGCTCACTCTGCCTGATTTTAGGTCCCAGGGGAGCTTTTGTTGGCAGCAATGTGGCTTGCTCAAAAAGTAGTAGTTGGAACTGAAGGCCAGGTACGTGGGCAGGTTCTCTGGCCCCTCCTCAATTGGGTAGACCTGGCTGCTGGAACTCCTGGTCCTGGGTGAGGCCTAGGATTATTCCTTCTGTTCCTTTCAAGTTCTTCTTTCTCCAGCCTCTGCCAGTTTCTTCATATGCATTTTCTGATGATTTCTCAGCTGAAGACTTTCTTTGTAGGAAGTGCCCCTGCAAATCTCTGGGATCTTCTCCGGTTCCCTCTGCCTTCTTCACCCTGGCCATGTTGGCTGCCTTTAACTCTCAGACCCATTTCCTCCAATCAGACAGACTGGTTGCTTCCCCACCGGAATCTGCCCTCCCTATGCTGTGGTCTGGAGACTGCTTGGGGAGTAGGTTGGGATAATCACAGGGCTCCCCACATTTGTTTCCTCTCTATGAAGGATCACTGTCTCACCTGATTGCATATCACTGTTTTATGTAAATATATGTTTTATGGTGTTTGGGTGTTCCAGGCAGGAGGGTATTCTTTGTCCTGATTTTCCTGGAAGCAGTAGCTGGGCTCGAACCTGCCAGCCTTGGTGTATGTGGCTGGTGCCGTAACCACTGTGCTATGGGTGCCAAGCCAAAGGAGTCTTAAACACAGAAACGAAAGATTCACCATCATCCAAAAATATGAAAATATAAAACTCACAGACCTTATAAAACAATCACACAAAGGAAGAAGAGAAAGGGATTAAATAAATGGCAACCTGAAAGAAGTTCAGCAAACCACAAAGACAAAAAGCAAACTCCAACCAAATTGAAACCAAAAGTGAGCAAGAGTAGCTATATTTGTATCAGGTAAAACAGACTTTAAATCAAGACCAGTAAACAAAAACACAAAGGAGACCATTATATAATAATGAAGGGATTGATTCAGCAAGAGCATATAGCAATCCTAGACACATATGCACCCAACATCAAAGCACTCACATTTACAAAACAAATGTTTCTAGACCTAAAGACAGAGTGTCAGATAGAAAACAATGACAGTGGAGGTGTTCAACACCCCTCTCACAGCACTAGATAGATCACCAAGCCAGAAAATCAACAAATAAACAGGACTAAATTAGACCTTAGACCAAATGGATTTTTTTTTTTTTTTGAGACAGAGCCTCAAGCTGTCACCCTGGATAGAGTGCTGTGGCATCACAGCTCACAGCAACCTCCAATTCTGGGGTCAAGTGAGTCTCCTGCCTCTGCCTGCAAAGTAGCTGGGACTACAGGCATCCGCCACAATGCCCAGCCATTTTTTGGTTGTAGCTGTCGTTGTTTGGTGGGCCTGGGCTGGATTCAAACTCGCCAGCTCAGGTGTCTGTGGCTGGCACTTTAGCCCGTTGAGCCATAGGCACTGACCTGACCAAATGGATTTTACTGACATTTATAGAACTGTCCACCCAACGAGTACAGAATATACCTTCTTTTTATCAGTACAAGGAACTTTCTCCAATGTTAGGCCATAAAATAAATCTTAACACATTTTTAAAAGTCAAAATCATATCAAGTATCTTCTCAGACCACTGAGGAATAAGTCTAGAAATTAATATGAAGAGGAACTTTATAGACTATACAAATACATGGAAGTTCAAGAACATGTTCCTGAATGACACTGGGTCAATAAAGATTAAAGATGGAAATTTTAAAATATTTTTAAATTAAGGTAAATAAAAATGCAACATAACAAAACTTCTGAGATATAGCAAAAGCAGTGCTAAGAGTGAATTTTATAGCATGAAACGCCTATATAAAGAAGCAGAAAGATAACAAATTAACAATTTAACATCCTAACATCACACCTCAAGGAACTAGAAAAGCATGAACAAACCAAACCCAAAGTTAGCAGAAGAAAAGAAATAATAAAGATCAGAGTATAACTAAATGAAAAGGAGCCAAAAAATTTACAAAGTATCAACAAAATGAAAAGTTGATTCTTTGAAAATATAAACAAAATTGATAAACTGCTACTTAGACTAACCAAGAAAAGCGTCATACAAACACAACCAGAAATGAAAAAGGAGACATTACAACAGATGCCACAGAAATACACAAGATCACCAGAGACTTTTATACACACAAAAAGTAGAAAACTTAGAGGAAATGGATGAATTCCTGAAAGTGTATAACCTCCTGAGATTGAACCAGGAAGAAACAGAGCACCTAAATAGATCAATAACAAGTAGTGATATTGATTCAGTAATCAAAATTCTCCCTCCCAAAAAAGGACCAAATGGATTCACAGCTGAATTCCACCAGACATACAAAGAACTGGTGCCAATCCTACTGAAGCTATTCCAAAAGACTGAAAGGAGAGACTCCTTCCTTACTTATTCTATGAAGCCATTATCACTGGGATACCAAAGCCAAGAATGGATGCAACAAAGAACTACAGACACTATCACAGGTGAAGATAGATACAAAAATTCTCAACAAAATACTAGTAAACTTAATCCAACAGCACATCAATGGATAATTCACTATGAACAAGTGGGTTTCATCCCAAGGATGCAAGGATGGTTTAACATATGATCATCTCAATAGATACAGAGTAAATGCCAGGTAATAAATGTAATTAACCACATTGACAGAATTAAAAACAAAAGCCATGTGATCATCTCAATAGATGTGGAAAAAGCATTCAGTAAAATTGAGCCTCACTTCATGATAAAAACCCTCAAATAACAGCATAGAAGCCACATTTGATGAACCCAACATCATATTAACTGTGGAAAAGTTGAAAGCATTTCTCCCAAGACCTAGAAGAAGGATGCCCAGTTTCACCACTTCTATACAACAGAGTATGGGAGGTCCTAGCCAGGGCAATCAGGCCTGTGAGAGAATGGGGGACTTTTCAGGAGGTCTGCACTTGCAGAAACTAGGGAGTGCAGTTTGCTTGAGACTCAGCAGCTGGCTGCAGGAGAGTAAGCACCATTTCAGATATCCCCTGGAAAGCCTACAGTCCTTGCTGCTCCCCAGCCAGATGGGGCTGCAGCTGCATCATCCTGAACTCCGCCTGACACAGTGTCTCATGACCACAATCCCAGCTGTTTGTGAGGCTATGGCTGGAAGATCGCTTGAGCTCAGGAGGTGGAAGCTTGCCTGTGCAACATAGTAAGACCCTATTTTTAAAAGATTATCTCTTCAAAAAAATATTCTAAAGTCTTTTCAACAAGGAAGATATATGGATTGCAAATAAGCACAGGAAATGACGCTTAATTATCTTTAGTTCTTAAGGAAAGGCAAACTAAAACCCCGATGGCACACCACTGCACATCTGCTAGAATGGCCTCAGTTTAAAATGCCTGAGCACATCGTCTGCACTCTGACACAGTGCTCATTGCTCAGTGCCACTAGCCACATTTCAGCCAGCCCCTCATTTAGACCTCAGCTGTCTTGAATGGTGTTGTTGTTTCCCGGGGCCTCCAGTCTATACTCCAGAAATAGAGGGTTGTGAACCAAGCAAGAGCAAACTGTGAATTTGAGGAAGGGGTGAGTCCAATCTAGGATAGCACTAGAGGTATCCTGAGGTTGGAGGGTGAAGAAGTGGGGAGAACGGACTAAAGACACATGGGGAAGAAAAGAGATGAAGAGAAACAACCAAAGACTTCAGGAGAAACTGAAAGCACAACAGCACAAGTCAGTGTTCCCAGGAACAGAGTGGGTCCCCTACAAGAGGAGAATTGAAAAGAAGGTATTAGAGAGTCAGTAAAGAAGGCATCACTGACAGATGATTGTGACCACTGGATTACATTGTGTGGCCTCAGGAGCTAATACAAAGAGGACACTCCCTGCAGCTGAGACTAGGGACAAGTGGCAGGGCAGGGCACTGGGGTGCTCAAGGCGTTTGCTGCCTGCCCAGCCTGGCAGCCCCTTCAACTTGGGCTGTACCTTGCAGGACAGGGAGGTTTGTCTGAAAGGAAGCAGCCTTCCACAAAAGAATGAATGGTTTCAGCAGGGGATTGGCTTAGCAGGTGCAAACCCTGACTCAGATGTTTTCCAGTTTAATGACTTTTGGGAAGTTACTTTACCTTTTAGGTTTGTTTCCTCATCTGTAGAGTGGGGGTAACAGTCATGTCTACTTCATAGAGGGCTTGGGGAAGTGAAGTGTTGCCATGTCTGTGAACTACACAGTGCCTGGAGTGACCACTAGCATACATCATGTTGGGAGGCAGTGAAGGGCAGGGCCTGGGCTGAGGGGTTTAAGGAAGGTCACATGGGGGCCAGGTCAGAGGCCACCACAGCCGAACTGTGGAGTGTGTCTCTTATCCTGTAGCTTGGTTTATTTTTTAATGTTTACTGGGCAGCTGCTATGTGCCAGGCAAGCTCATTAAATCCATGCATGAGGGTGGAAGCCAGCATTCAAGAACGCAGCTAACTTGAGGCCATGGCTGCAGGGAGCAGGGCTGCAGCTGGCTGGAGGGCAACTAGGGAAGGCCAGGGCTGGCCAGGCCCCAGGAAGCATAGGCATGGGAGCTGAAGGGGTGATGAGGCTGACAGCCTGGCACGGTGTGGCAGGATGGGGGCTCAGGCCAGGATAAGGGGGCCCCCTGGTTCCCTCACAACACTGCAGGGCAGACACACTGCCAGGCCTGATCAAGACCAGAATTTCAAGCCGGTGGAGAAAAGGGGTGGGGGCGCTGAGGAAAGCAGGGGTTCAGTTAGGAGCTGGTAGTTAACAGGTGGAAGTGTAGCAGACATGCCCTGCCTGTCCCAAACCAAGTCCCTCGAGTCCAAGGCCACAGGCAGCACTCACCTTTAACACAGCCTCACCAGCAAGCCACAAGGCCTGCCAGACACTGAGATGCCGCCACACTACTGTGTCAGGCCACTGTCCCCCAGTGACCTTCCATGTATTTGACTATCCTGATAGCAGGCTTTCCTCCTCCAATGCTGAGGCCTGTGCACTGTAGATTGATGAATGAACAAATGAACAGGTGAGCATGGGCGGTCAGCCGCCCACGAGGCTCACTCCCATCAGGAGGTTTTGCCGACGTCCCCTGGGAGAAGTGAGGGCAGAGAGGAGCAGTAAGGGGCAGGGTTGAGGACACCCCCTCCCAAGGAGAGGTCCCCGGTGGGGAGGAGCTGTCGGCTCTGCAGGAAACAGGGTTTGATCCCAGGAAGGGCTGTTAGCCAAGTGCTATCCTTCAGCTTTCATGGTCTGGCAGGTTAGAGGTTGTGGTAGTTTTGAAACTGGAAGCAAAAGCAATGTGGCCTCCAAAGAGGCATCAGTAAAAGCTGGAGTCCTGCTGGCGCTGGGGCAGCAGCCAGCATCTAGAAGCACAATGTTGGTTTGTTCAATTGCTTTCTTTTTTCTGAGACTGTTGGCTCACCCTGCTGGAATGGGTGGCATTTCAGGACACGAAGCTTGGAGCTGGTGGCAGATTTCTTGGAACTGGTGGCAGGGAGATCTAAATTAAGAGCTTTCTATCATACCAAATAAATAGAAGCTGAAACAGAGGACTGAAGGAATTAGGCAAAATGCCTTTATACATAACTTTGAAAAACAGAGAGGGAAAAAGTTAGAAAACAGAATGGTATTTATTCACTGGAGTCTCAAGGTATTTGCTGAAAACAATGACACCTCTGTTTGACACAAAAGCAGTTAGAAAGAGTGAGTTCTTCTCTTTGAAGTGTCCTGCCACAGAAGCCTGGTAATTCACACCAACTGCTCCGTTTCAAAGGCTGCTGGCAAGGCTGGGGCGGGGACTGGCCCAATTTCCAGCAGCATCCTTCCTCCACGGAGTTGACACTGAGTCACCTCCGGCTTGGAGTTGTGCTCCTGGTGGTTTCTTGTTCAGCACTCCTGAAGCCCACCTACCTTGGATTTATAGGCAGGGGCTGGCCAGAGGAAGGTTTCCTTGGTTTTGGGCAGATGTGGCAGGACCAGGTGTTGTGGGGACAAAGTTGCTGCTAGGAGTGGCTCCCAAGGAACTGCTAAGAGGCAACTCAAGGAGAAGACAACAGTATCTTCTTCCTAGGACGGCAGGAAGGAGGCACAGCCTGGAGGGGTGGGGAAAGTGGGGACCCACACCAGAAAGCAGTTAGTGTCATTCAGCAGAGATCACCTTGCAGGTTTGTCAATGTCAATGGTATCCTCTCACAGCCACCTCCAATGGGCAATGAGGGCATACGGAGCACCTTTGGCCCCATTAGACCCACCCAGAGACCCACCCTCACTCTTCCACAGGCTGGTCTCAAACCTATGGGCTCAGGCAATCCATCTGCTCTTTCTCCCAGAGTGCTGGGATTACAAGCATGAGCCACCATGCTCAGCCTCAACTTTTATTTATTTTTGGAGACAGTTTCACTCTGTTGCCCTGGGTAGCCTGCCGTGGCATCGTCAGAGCTCACAGCAACCTCAACTTTGTGGGCTCAAGAGATCCTCTTGCCTCAGCCTCCTGAGTAGCTGGGACTACAGGTATGTGCCACCATACCTGGCTAGTTTTTTCTACTTTTAGTAGCAATGGAGTCTCACTTTTGCTCAGGTTGGTCTCAAACTCCAGAGCTCAAGGAATTCACCCGCTTTGGTTTCCCAGAGTGCTGGGATTTCAGATGTGAGCCACCGTGCCAATTTTTAAATAGCAGTTGTGTTTAACAACTAGCTCACAACAACTTCTGAAAATTTACCAACTGGCTGTCATTAGTGAGACTGTCACACCCAAACTTCACCTGCAGGGCAGTTCTTGCAAAGTAGATGATTCTACTGGCCAGAGACAGGCAACTTTGAGACAATCTACAATACTTTGCCTTTTAATTTATATTCTCCTACAAATTTGCTATCAGAATGCCCACAAGCCATCTGGTTATTTGGAAAGTGCTTATTCAAATCTCCTGTCCATTTCTAAATAAATATGTTGGTTATCTTTCTCTTACTGATTGTAATAGCTCTTTATGCATTCTAGAGGAATCTTTTGTTGGAAGTATACATCACCAATTTCTTCTACTTCATGGCTTGCTTCAATGGTAACTCATTAAAGAGACAATTATAATAAAATCCAATTTATCAGCTTTTTATTCTTATGGTTAGTGCTTCTTGTTTCCTAATAAATCTCTGCCTACCCCAAGGGCAGGAAGATTGTTTCTTGTAGAAGCTGCATTATTTTACTTTACTGCATACTTAGGACTATGATTCATTTAGAATTGATGTGTGAGTATGGCCAAAGTCTTTTTCTTTCCACTTGCATATCCAATTTATTATCCTTAATGTAATTAAAAATCTTTTTCTCACTTGATTGTGGACCAATCTGACTTAATCAATGGATGACTAAGATTTTGCAGTTTAAAAGTGTCTATTTCTGCATTTTTGCTAAATAGTATCTTTTTTCACCTTTACAGGAGAAATAGGAAAGGGCAATATAAAGCAGAGGCGATGATGGAATGAATGACAACAGTTCCTGCCCGAAACGAGGGCGTCTGCACCACACACCTTCCCCATGAGGATCAGCCTTGCCTAGGTCCCTCCAGTGTAAAACCAAGACAGCCCTTTGCAGGGCTCTGAGCCTAAACCCAAACTGGGTAGGAAAGGCTGAGCCAAGACTGCTCATTCAAGTAATTTGGGAATGCCACGGGTGCAGTTATCCTTTGCTGTGGAATCACAATACCCCCAATGTCATTCAGCAAGATCTCAGGAACAAAGATAGTATTTTCCAAAATGGTTTCTAGGTGATTTGATTTCTTCTTGCTTATTTTGCCTGTTTCACCACTTGATCATGTTATGTTCCAGTCTGGGCTATACCAAGAAGTGCTACTTCCGCATCTAACAAAGCCTTTCTTACAAGGCCATTGAAATGCTCCCTGTGCAATTTCCAGGACTGTGCTCTTAGTAACAATTATTAGCTCCCCTTCAGCAAGGGTTTTTTATGTGCAAGGCACAGCAAAGCACTTTCTCAGAAATTTATTTTTATTTATTTTTGCAGTTTTTGGCTGGGGCTGGGTTTGAACCCACCACCTCCAGCATATGGGCCGGTGCCCTACTCCTCTGAGCCACAGGCACCGCCCCTCTCAGAAATTTATGAAATCTATAACCTTCCTTCCTTCTCCTTCAAAGCCTGTCTCACCACCTGAAATTACATTATATACTTGTTGTCTATTCAACAGGCACCTTTCACTAGGTCCGTATCTTGTTTTCTGCCATATTAAAACATCTAGACTGGTACCAAGCACATGGCAGCTACTCAACACACACCTGAACAAATGGTCCCTGGTTTCAGTGGTTCTGAGGGCAACCCTCGTTCATCCCTGTCAGCAAATGAGGTAGATGGCTACATCCACTGTCAAGTCAATCATGTCAGAATGAAAATAAAAAGGAACTAGACACAGCTGATGGCGAACTCTTTTTACACTTATTCTTTTAATTAATTTTGTTGTACAAGCATTTAAAATACCTAAACGTACTTCTCCTGTGAAGGTCATTTTGGAGCTGTTTTGGTCCTCACTCTGACAAACCAGGCTATCGCTTTATTGCCTTTGCTTGTTCAGCCTCATGGGTACCTCTTGTTGATGACAGAATTTCCACCTTTGTTTTGCTGGTTTTCCCTATACATACATACCTATGATGGAGTTTACTTTGTAAGTTTGTCACAGTAAGAGATTAGCAACTAAGGGAACAGAGTACCCCGTGTACTGCATTGTACTCACCCATTCACAGGCTGCGGCTGACAGTGGCTAACAGGAGACAGCGAAACCTAGAACAAATTACCTGCATGGGGTGAAACACTTTGCACTGCTGGGCCACCACTTCTATCTTATGTCAGCTTATCTATTATTTACAACATAGATTAAACAGTTTAGCAGGGCAAAAACTGATCCTTAAGGAATAGTCATTATTTTAAATTAAATGCCATCAGATTAGAAGTATGTACTGATAATACTTTGAGTACACTTGAATACACAGAAGACAGATTTTGAACCTTTGCTTTCTTCAACAATCTTTCAGTTTTCAGCAGACCCTTCTGTGTGCTTCTAAAAGGGAAACCCTCTAATAAGCCTCAGTAGTCCATAAATCCATAAATGACTCAAAACAAACAAAACAACAAAACCCAACACTGAGGAATGCAATTTCTCGTCAAACCCTTCCATGTAGTCACATAAAAAGTATCTTAATTTAGCCCCAAACGGTAAACTATCATCTCTGTATAAACTTTCCATTCATAAACTTAAACAGTCAATCTTGAGTTTGGCAGCCCTTACTTAGGCACCCAAGGATCCCTGTTTTGATCCTGACTCTAAAATGCCCTAAAATCCTCGGTTGGAGGATTCTCAGACACAACATGGCATGGCTGTTCTTTCCAAAAGTCACTTCTTAAATGGTAGCATACCTGTCCTGAATTTTCAAGTAGAATGCATTTTTTTTTTATTTTATTTTTTTTGAGACAGAGCCTCAAGCTGTCACCCTGGATAGAGTGCTGTGGCATCACAGCTCACAGCAACCTCCAATTCCAGGGCTCAAGGGAGTCTCCTGCCTCGGCCTCCCAAGTAGCTGGGACTACAGACGCCCACATAACGCCCGGCCATTTTTTTTTTTTTGGTTGCAGCCGACATTGTTTGGCTGGCCTGGGCTGGATTCGAACCCGTCAGTTCAGCTGTACGTGGCTGGCGCCTTAGCCCGTTGAGCCACAGGTGCCGAGCCGCATTTTTATTTTTTATTTGCTTTTTTTTTTTTTTTGAGACAGAGTCTCACTATGTTACCCTCAGTAGAGCGCCATGTAATCACAGCTCACAGCAACCTCCGTCTTGGGCTTAAGTGATTCTCTTGCCTCTGCCTCCCAAGTAGCTGAGACTATAGGTGCCTTTCACAACGCCTGCCTATTTTTTGATTGCAGTTGTTTAACTGTCCTGGGCTGGGTTTGAACCCGCCACCCTCAATGTACATGGCTGGTGCTGTAACCACTGTTCTATGGGTGCCGAGCCTAGAATGCATGTTTAGAAACATCTGAGAAAGAATGGGCAAGAATGACAGTAAACTGTTCCTGTTTTAGAATGCTCTTTATTCTATTACTGGATAAATGTAAGGTAAGTGCACAAGGGTCTGAAGTCACGTACAAACACACTTTAACTCAGATGCCCTCTTCTCCTGTGTTCTTGTTGCTACAACCTGGTCTCTTTTTATTTTAATATCCACAGCTCTCAATTCTTAGGATTATATAGTCAGTGTGTTAGGGCCCACCATGGAGGACCTGTTTTAGGATAAGGAGTGAGCTTCTACAGACTAGGTCACTAAGACATCAAAACTCACGGTGAACAAACACAGACAAAGGTGACCAATCAGCTTAAAAATGTGTGACTCTTCAGTTTCCAATGGAACAAAGAACACACTGAAAAACATTTTTTGATCCTTTGTGTTTGAGAGAAATGGAATGTGTCCAGGATTCATTATTTCTATATTTACCACTGTGTGTAAGCCACAAAACAATATCTAATTTTTAAAGGTTTTAAAGCAGTTACAGTTTTGGTATCAGGTCACAGTACAAGATTGCATGCATTACTTCACAAAGGTCAAATACAGAAGGATTGTAAAACAGACACTCAGGATTGTCTAATGACACTGTTTCTCTTTTTGGTGGTGAGATAGGAAGGAGAATGATGGCAACTGTTTCCACATACAGCCTGTGGGGGGGCCACACTGTGCTGCCAGGAGACACCCAAGAACCTGTTGGCTGACTCACCAAGGACACATGGTGCTGGTGAGCAAGGCAGAGGATTCCAGGAGGAGGATGAATACGGAGCCTCAACTTCAGGGACAAGAAGTCTTGTTGATACTAATAAAACAATGTTTTGTAATTGATTTTCAAAAATAGATTATACTTTGAAATGATGAAAAATAAACACTTAAAAAATCTAAGAGGGTTAAACAAAATAACAAAATGAAACATTGAAAGCACATGGCATTTCACAAAGAGGAGATTTGAATCTTTTGGTCTAAATCAGCCAATATTTTCAGATTAACTATAAATTATTAAAATGTAGTTTGCTTTATGCCCATTTTTAAAATGTAGGATCTTTGAGAAAAAAAATGTTGGCACATTTTCAGGAATACGGAATCTTACAAAAACTTTTAAAAGGTCAGTATCATCTCTCTTGTGGAGGTATTAGAACAGGTTTTTCAAACACAGAAGGGAAACCTGGTGCACTGAGCACATTGAGAATTCTTATAACTCAAATCCTGCTTTGAGCCACTCACAATGTTTCCAAAAGATGCCGCCACCTCAAAGACTCCTCTGCAGCAGCCCATCAATGACAAGGTAAGAACGTGGCTCCATGTCACTCTCCTGGCCGCTACTTGGGCTTTCACTGATGTGTTTATCTGAGTGGAAAAATGAGTTAACGTCAATTGTACTAGAGTCCCAGTTATTAGCCGAGTGACACAACACGAGAGGGTCTCCGATGCCTGCTCTTCATATCAAAGGTAGCAACTGCCATTCTCCCGATTCAGTGCGCCAGTGCTTGACTCTTCAGTGAGTGTGACCACCTGCAGCAGGGAGATAGCCCCCAGTTCCCACTGGGCTGGCCTCTTTCAGGAGGTGCAGGCTACTCTTCAGACAGGAGATCCCGATCCCGGCAGGCTGGGCAAGTGCTCTGCCCTTTAAGCCACTGCTTAAAGCACTGAAAAGGAGGCAACAACATCAGTAGCTGCTTCAAGACCACAAGGAACCCGTGCCTCAAAGTCTCTTGGGTCTGAAGTTACCTAATACTCAGGCACACCAATACCTACTGAGGTCATGAGTGTGGATGAAGCCCCAGGAGCAAATGCTTCCAGCTCAGAAACCCCTCCATGAACACCATGGGCCCCTAACCTGGCCCTGGGTAGCCCTGCCCTCCTCCCACAGCCAGCTCTGGGCTCAGCCAGCTTCAGCAGCCCTGACTTCTCCAGGCTGGCCTGCCTTTGGCCCTCAGACTTAGTCGCCTGATTCTTAGCCTGCTGCTCCGCCTAGCCCTGCCCTTGGTACCAGTCTGGCCCATCAGGCTGCACACTGTGCCCGTTGGTGCTCCTGGTTGGCTGCTGCTGCCAACATGGCTGCGGGGGCGTGGGAAGCTAGAGAGCCCAGGGGTCCCAAGGGGGCAGACCATGCAAGCGACTGCAGACTGTCCCGATTCCTGCCAGTGCACGTGTAGTATGCTGTATTTATCCCGTTCTAAGGGATCAATAAATCAACATGGCAGAGAACTGACCTATTCTAAGAAGTAGCAGGGTGTAGGGACAAATGCTCATAGTACCCAGAACACCAAGATAATTCACACTCAGATCTGGGAAGGGTGTGAGCTGGAAACTCCCAGGGTCAGGCACGGGGACGCAGCTAGGTGTCATTTCTCTCTCAACTACTTAAACTGACTTCAAATACTACACCAAATCAAGAAAACAGCTGTACGGATTATTCCCTTCAGTCATATGCAGAGGAAATCACCTTTCAAGGAACTAATATTGCTTTGAGTCTCAGCACCAAAGAACTGCTGGATCCTCTACCTACGGCGTGAGAGAAAGGACACTGCAGCGCACGGGCGCCAGGGCCCAGAATCTCCCCTTTCCACAGCGAGAGGCATGGGGCAGGGACACAGGGAACACTGACGTCAGGAGGTTTATAAAGAAAATGGCTCAAAAATACAAGAAGTATTGATGCCTGGGGGAAAAAAATCCTTTTTAATTTTCAAAATACTTAGTCACAGAGCATAAGGAAGACTAAGAGAATTCTTACCCCTTTGTGATACCTGTGTCCACATTTTAGCACACGCACATTTTTTGATTTGAACATCTCATGGCATAATTCACAGGAACTTGTGCCCGATGACTGAGGAAGTAACAAAGAATAGTGAATGATTTTTTTAAGAACATGAACTTTTCCTACAAGTGGCTTTCAAACTTTTTGGCACAAAGGGTGGCAAACAATTCCCAGCCACACCTTAAAGTCTATGAGGGAATGACTTTTTAATTTATTTTAGAGAGAATCTCAGTACGTTGCCCTTGGTAGTAGAGTGCTGTGCTGTCACAGCTCACAGCAACCTCAAACTCTTGCGCTTAAGCAATTCTCTTGCCTTGGCCTCCTAAGTAGCTGAGACTGTAGGCACCGGCCACAACTCCTGGCTATTTTTTTTGTTGCAGTTGTCACCATTATTTAGCTGACCCAGGCCAGGTTTGAACCCACTAACCTGGGTGTATATAGCCAGTGTCTTACCCACTGAGCTATGGGCACCGCCTGGGAATGACTTATTTTAATGCTTTTAAGTATTTCTGAAAAAAATATAGAAAAGTATGCTTTTGAAGTTCTAATTTTCTCAGAGAAAAAACTGTTTTATATAGTTAACAGATTCCCAGGTGAAATATTACTAATGTGTATTTATTCTATATTTATTCTGTAAAGTACAGCTCAGTATTACAAATCACTCATTTAATTATCTAATAATCGGGGAGAGTAAATTCCAACACATCCACATTAAGGGACTGTCCTGTGGCTCGATCAGATGGTGAGGGAAGTCCATAAGCCCTGACACAATAGACTGTTAAGCAAAAGTAAGTTATAATATCACATGTATCACATAATTTAAATTTTTAAAAATAAAGAGAAGGCTGGGTGGGATGGCTCAGGCCTGTAATCCTCCTTTGGGAGGCCGAGGCAAGTGGATTGCCTGAGCTCACAGACCAACCTCAGCCAGAGAAAGAGCTCATCTCTAAAAATAGCCAGGCATTGTGGTGGGCACCTGTAGTCCCAGCTACTTGCAGGGCTGAGGCAAGATAATCGCTTGAGCACAGGAGTTTGAGGTTGTTGTGAGCTATGACACCATAGCACTCTACTGTAGAGGGCAACAAAGTGAGACTCTATCTCAAAAAAAAATAATAATAAGTAAAATAAAAATAAATAACAATAAAAAGAATACATGTATAACTAGATGCCTGGAAGAGAGTCTAGAAAGATACACAAAACATAAAAGTAGTTACCCTGGTTAAGGGAGACTTTTTTTTTCATTATTATTCTGTAAAGTTTCTATGAAGATGATTACTTGTACAAATCAAAACAAAACATACGATGGGTCATTTGGCAAACATCCAGGTGAGGGACTGCTTAGGGACTTGACACAGATGAATGGAAGGTTTCCAGCCTCCAGTGGCTCAGTCTGGTGAGCACAGACAGCTTTACAGACCTGAGAGCAGACCAGGGGCTCCCACCCCACACTGCACAGCTAAGTTGTGCGTTAACTTGCCTCTGCACTCTGAGCACCTTGAAGGCAGAAAATGAATCTTGTTTATCTGTGTCCTTAGCAGACAGTAAGGAACCCAGACCTGAACCCACACTCCAAAAACACCTGCAGTTCAGGGAGGAGCTGGGAAAACACCTAGAGCTGCTGTCCAGCCCTTTACTTTCTCAAGGCCATAATGTGGCCCACACAGAGCAGGCAGCATCACAGAGTGAGGGTTCACCCTCCTGTACTGTTGCCTGTAACTTCAGGGTCAGGGACAAACAGATGTCAGTCCTGGGGAAAGGCAAGTTAAGGTCTTTCTAATGCCCTCTACAAAGCTCAGAGCTAGGTTTATCTTAAACAATCTATAGTCCACTGTATCTGAGAAAAGATGGGCACAGTTTACTTCTAAGTAAAAAACAACCACACAAAAAAAATAGAGAAAACAAATTCCTGCCCCTAGAGGACATAAAAAGTACAACTGAAGTGTGCAGCTTTGACTAAATTCACACACATGCACATAGGAGAGTGTAGAAAAGTATGCACCAATGTTATAATGATTGTTGGGGGGTGTGATTTATTAAAAATGCTCTTTTTATTTGTATTTTCTATTGTTAGCCATGTATTACTTTTGTACTTCTTTTTTTTTTTTTTGAGGCAGAGTTTCACTATGTTGCCCTCGGTAGAGTGCCATGGTGTCATAGCTCTAGGGCTTAAGCAATTCTCCTGCCTCAGCCTCCCAAGTAGCTGGGGTTACAGGTGCCTTCTACAACACCTGGCTATTTTTTTGTTGTAGTTCTCGTTGTTGTTTGGAAGGCCTGGGCCAGGTTTGAATCCATCAGCTCTAGTGTATGTGGCTGGTGCCCCAGCCATTAAGCTACAGGCACCAAGCCTCCTTTTGAACTTTGAAGATATAATACTTTTAATTCACAGAAAGATTCAGTGCCAGCTCAAGTAAGCAAACCAGTATAGTACTCCCTGCTGAGAACACTATGGGGTCTACAGCTCTCCTTATGTTCCATCAGCGGTACTGACACCACAGCTGGCCAAAGAGAAATGGAGCTCTATACCAGAATTCCATCCAGAGGACCCGGCCCTGAGCCACACAGGCAATAGGGATTCTTTCAAAATCATGTATAGTCCCTACAGCATGGTCTCCAGAATCAACCAGCCATGTGATGAGGTTTAGGGAACAACAGGGTGTGTGAACAAGTCCAAGGGGCCACTATGAGCTACATCCATGCCTTCAAACACTTCAGTCAACTGTAAAAGCGACCTGTGCTGTGGTTTCCTTATTATAAAATATAATTACAAGACCAATTAATTCAGATCGTAGATGTTAAAGTATTTTATGCAAAATTCTATGTAAATGTAAATATTCTTACCAAGAGGAAAACCTACAACCTAAATCAGCATATGCAGTCCAAGCAAATTCAGTCTATCCTAGTGTCCCAAAAGGCTTTTGAGGGAAAAGGCAATGGGCAGCCACTAGCCTTGCTAGGGCAGAGCTGACTCTGCCCATTCTATAGCAGCACAATGTCAGCCAGGCTCCCAGTGCTATTAAGAGATGGGACCAAGTCTGTGTGAGTCCAAAGCCCATGGTTACACAGAAGAAATTATTGAAAAACTGTTTTCCCAAACTATTCAAAATATCACACTAGACAGAAAATGTTAATGTACTTGACCATCTGCAGCAAAACAAGGAATGAGAGAGAAGGTTCCCCCAGCAGGGGCTTCTCTCTACAATGAGCCCCAAGGCACTTGTCAGAGCAGAGACATGATCTCAGCAATTAGGTGATTGTCCTAACTGGGCCATTCAAGTACAATGAAATTTGGTTTCTAATTTTAGAATCAAATAAAAATCAGGTTTAGAAATTAAAAGAATGGAGCTAAATCAGGGCTTCAAAATCCTGCTTCCTTCTTGTTCTTCATTAAAAAACAAAACGAACTATACATTTATACACACAACACTCACAGGGATATCTTCTGTTTTCTGTCCCTTAGTTTTGGGTGATGGTCCGACAATCACTGAGGGTGGGCCCTGGGAGGACCTGGTCACAGAAGCCGCAGCGCTGGGCTCAGGAGTCCTCTTGTCCTTCCCAGGATTTGGCTACAAGATAATGGGGGGCAAGGGGGTAGGAAAGGAAAGCAAAGTTCAGTTACCTAAAAAACCTTGACCATCTTCTGTCATTAGTAAATTTTTATTTTTATTTTTTTTACTTAGCTGATTTGTTTTGCTTTATTGAAAACTGATAAAATAAAGCTCTTAGTGCAATGTAGCCATAGAAAGGGATTTTTAATTACAATTGGCATCATGCAACTGGCATGGAATCTCCCGTCAACACTGACAGGTAATAG